>VKHH01006844.1:0-14840 GCA_015144975.1 Epipyxis sp. PR26KG | reverse complement strand
TTAAGTTAAGAAAAATTGATGTTTTTTACGCAAAAACTTTAGTTAAGACAAGTCTTGATATAGGTACTAGACGGTACTGCTATAATTTAATAATAAAATATTAAAAATAGGTAGACATTATTATTGGCTTTGGAAAACTTATGCCACCACTAAGAATTATTTTAGCGATTATGACTTACGTATGTTAAGCGATGATGAGTTATCACGTTATCACTAAAGTCTAAAGTATTATAGTCTTGCACGATTTTTATCATTCTAGGCATTATGTACAGAATACAGGATATAAAGTGGTGTTAAGATAACAACTGGAGTATTCAAGTGAAAATGTTTCCTACCATGTCATCTACATCAGAAGTTAGAAAAGTTAGCAATAGAACTATTACTAATAATAATGACGCAGGTGACATAAGCGAAGAAGATGTACTTGATTTGATAGCATTAGTTGATGAATATAGTGCCACCATAGATGAGAAAGACAACCAAGTAAATTCATTGGAGTCTAGGATTAAACTTTTATCAAATGAAAATACGATTCTAAAACAAGAATTAAAAATTAAGAACGAATATGATCAAGATTACTACAATTATTACAAAAATAGAAATAATATTTTGGAAGAAGGTATGGCGGAATTATTGAATGAATTAGACAGAGTCTCTGAACTGGCATTAGTAAGGGAAAATCAATTGTTATTTTTACAAGATAAATATAATTTAAATATTAATGAAATTGAAATTAATGAAGCCGAACAGAACTATGATTATGATTCAAAGCTCCAATCTCCTAACAGGTGGATATTATCGTATTGTATATGTTTATCATCCATAATATATTATTTATTACATCAGCCATGCAATTGGCTCATGTACTGTTTGTTGATCTTGGGAGAGATCTTGTTGATAATGATGCTGGGATTAGAGCCTATACATAACTCAATTACTGAATTTATGTTTTATGTATGATTTACTTTCCCTAATTATAATAATGATTTAATAATGATAATATTGTTATTTATTTCATTCAATGCAAACAAAAACATTTTCCAAATTGATTAATTTATAAAATGTATGTAGTATGTATGTATGTATGTATGTATGTATGTATGTATGTATGTATGTATGTATGTATGTATGTATGTATGTATGTATGTGTATATGTGTATATTTATTATTATGACGATCATTACTAATACTTTTACACTGTTTTCTCATTACCTCTTTGTGGCTTATTTTCGAATTCTGAACAAGATACAAAAAATCTATTATAATTTTTCATAGTTATTATTAACATTTGTTTTCGTTTTCTGTACACTATAGAATACTATCTCTTTCATTCTAAGTTAATAAATTTTTAATATGTTGTTATTCTAGGTTAAGCAATCCTATTATTGATAAGTTAAAGTTTGAGAATAATCATATTGTCTCTGAAAACGAAACTCTTTGTTCAATCATATCAGAACAGGAAGAAGCTCTCAATGAAAAGGATTCTGAAATAATCGAATTGAGGAAATTACTTCGCTTAAACAATATCGATTTCCATATCAACGAAGAATATGATGATAATATATTTGATAATGATCGCAAATCAGAGTATGACCATGCTTTGTCAGGAGGTAACCGAGCCAATGAAGCCTGTGAAGATAGTGACTGTAAAGATATTGGAAATGTAAAAGGAAGTGATGATCGCTGCGATGAGGAGGATGAAAGTAGTAACGATTCTCCGATTATACGACACCGCTTGAGAAGCAGGAATCGGTTTCAAAACAAAAACTCACATTTTTCCAATGTGACATCTCCTGGCTCTTCTATTACCATCAGCAAGGAGGCGAATCTCATGAATCATTGGAAAGATAAGGGCAAGCACAGAGAACTGATCGAACAATTGGATCTGGTTGATTATGACAATCATGATAATCATAATGCAGAGTCAAAGATGGAGATGTTCGATAGTAATCGTCACGATGGGAAGTCTTTGTTGTATGATATCAACGATGAGGAGCAAGAGGATGAGGACGAGGGAATGCCATCATCTTTTCACACCCATTCGCAAAGTTTGTTTCGTGAGAAGAATTATGCAGCACGAAAATATCATAAATTTCATCAAAATAAAACAATTGGTAGTCACATTCAAGAGGATGAAAATAGTGCTGTGATTCCATCAATGACAAGGGATTCTGCAATTAGTGCCATCGCTAGTAGACGAAGAGTTGGGGTTGGTGAAATGAAAGATAAAAATAGTCAATATTCATCTATTGATTCATCAAAATCGATTGCTAAACATGATTATTACCATTCAAAATATGGAAATATTATCGAAAATAATAATAACGGAGATAATATTAGTAATTTTAATAGAAGAAATGGTTTTCTAGCTCCTTCCCACCCCCCTCCCTCCTCGTTAGTTAATTACAGTAAAACTAATAATAAGAATAGCTTACAAGAATTACCACCTCCTCTCCCACCACCTTCTTATAGCGACTCCGATGCAACTTATCACAATAAAAATAAGAATAATCGAGTTTGATCAGCTTCTGCAATTCGAATCGAATTATTTTCCGGGAAATAATTTAGTTAAATGGTGGTGCAAATCAGATAATTAATTTGACATCATCGCTTTAGATAATAATTCGAATATTATAATGCACCAAAATAGCATGTGTATGCTCGACGATTGGATATACTGATTGTTGCTTTAGACAATATCACATCCAAGTAGGATGCGATGGGATCATTATGTAATGAAGTTATGCAGGTGATGAATGAATATCACAAATGATAATATGACTTTCTTAATAATAACAATCATTCTTAATTGTTCAACCATTTATGCAACATCAGCATCATGGTGGCTTAGATATCATCAGTCCCAATTACAAGATGTGTACACGATGTTTGGCGGCCATCCGATCCCCAATTGTGCAACATAATAAATCACCTTTAGGCGATCGAAGAATGGGATGATCAAAGCATTCTCAAGCCATTCTTTTGAATTATTTCCACCCTGGTAAACAGTAATCAAATAATTAGAATTGAGATACAACATCGCATACCTCTTATCTCATAGCACTCAAACTAACTTACCAGTAATTGTCCGGATCATATGCAAAAGCTAATCCTCGCATATTACCATCCTGAGGTTTCTTTTTAAACGCCACTCCTTGCTGTTCCAAATATTCACAGAATTCATCTAAATTATCAACCAAAAATCCCACATGTCCGAACCCTCTTAATTGGCCTTCATCTTGATCATTACCATTATGATATCTAACGTCAAAGATAGCGGAGTTAGGATATGAATGATAGCATCAATTTACATTACCAAATAATTCTGTGCATGTCATTGATTATTAAATTTATTTATTTTTGCTTGAAATCTGGAAATTAATTCATCATAATCATATTATTTTTGTGATCGTTAAGACTAATTTGATGATCATAATTATTTTGATTTTTAAATTTCAATTGATGATAGCATAAATGCACAAATGATAGCATTGCCACGAGAGAAAAACAGTATGTGGAAGAAGTATAGACGATCTCAGTGGATGATACACGATAATACATTTAAAATAATTATTTAAAAGTAATAGATTGGATTAATACAATAACTAGTTAATGTTGTTGTTGGGTAAATACTTACTTGAATGAAGGATTATTCTCGGTGCCATGGTTGTGAGTTAGCTCGATAACAGGGTGAAACATGTTTTTAATATATTCAGAGGCTTCAGGGGATGTCGGATCAGAAGGAACTGAAGACAATTCTTCTGGTGGAATGCTTGCTAAGAAATACAAAGAAAAGCCCCATTCTGTGCCTAATAACATTTCGTACATATATGCATATATGATTATTTCGTATTTAAAATTATTCTAATAATTTTCGAAACTTGAAAAGAGATGCACAACACAACTGTTACTTACCAACACCTATATGACTCTCTCTGAGTAAGGTCATTCCCAGTAAGTCGCGGTAAAAATTTAAAGACTTCACCGGATCTTTCACTCGGAACATGGTTTGAGCAAAAGTGAATTTATTCATGATTGAGGACGATTCATTCCTCTTCACAATCTCAATCCAATAACCATCAGGGTCTAAAGCAAACGCAATGCCTTTCATTCGACCTTCATTAGGTCTCTTTTGGAACAACACGCCATTCGCTTCCAACTCTTCGCTAGCTTGTTCCACATCACGAGTCATCACAGCAATATGACCAAATCCACGATAAGGTTCCACATTACCGTTATTCACCTACAATACATAATACAAAATGACAAAGAAACTATCATACAGAACAGCTGAGATATAACAGTACAAAAAATCTATTACAGCAGTAGTTCATTGGATGATGACATGATTCCTCAGAATTATACTCACTATAAGCACCATTATAATGCTTTTGATACACAATAATTATTATTATGCTCATCAATTCAAATAATAATTAAACGTTTTGCTTTACTTACTTTGAAAGTTTCATCATTTTCTGTTCCATAATTATGAGTCAATTCCAAGCAAGTACCCGGCATACTCCATAGATACTTCTCAGATTCAACCTAGAAATAAAAAATTCACACATAATATCACATATGAAAAGCATAATATTACAAATAAAAGATTCAAACATACACTAATACATTAAAATAAAGAACATCAAATCTTTTTATTACAATGTACTTACAGTCCCTGGTTCAGGCAAAACTTCATTTTCTCTAGGAATAGCCATAAAATACAGCGAAAACGACCATTGTGGAAAATCATACCTTTCCATTACAAACAAGATTTGGTGTGAAGTACAAAAATTAAAGACACTTTATAATAATAATTATAAAATCTACTACGTAACTTCACAAGTATCACTTAAATACTAGTATCATCAACTATGGATTATTATTAACTTATGCATTTGGAATAATAAATATATTTGTTTATCACTGATGATCTTCGCAACATTTATGTTTTTGTCACTAATTATAAAAACATACTGTATAAATGTTCATGATGCACAATGCACAAGACACAAATAAGATCAGTTACTGTAAGACAAATTACTTGTGCAAAAGTTTAAATCCAAAATTTTGCTCATAGAACGGCACACTTCTCTTTGGATCCTTTATTCTCAACATGGTTTGTTGCCATGAGGTTCCTTTCACTTTGTCTAATGTTGATTCAACTAATGAAGACATCCTTAAGTGGCGTAAATTAACTTGAGATTTAAAGAAAGATTGGCAGGATTTTAATGTTACGATGTGAAATAGCAGCAGTATTGCTTTCATTTGGTTGAAATATCAATAATAATAGATATATTATGGGTAAGAAGGGGTTGTGGTTCAACAAAAACTATAACTTATTTTAAAAAAAAATATACGATGTAAAACATTTGAATTTCCAACACGTAAACAAGAATATTTGAATATAAAATCATAGATATATCTTTATCATTACAATTAAAATAACAGTGTTACTATAATATTCAATAACATACAATATCTTTGTTATTAAAAAAAATTCCGGTGTCTTTTTTACTCTTTTACTTATTCTAACATATTATACCAGTATTCTAAAACCGACTGTACTAGCAGTATTTACAATTACGATATTCTTCCACATAATTGGATTTACAGTAACACCTTCATCCACCGAGACACCGAGACACCGAGACTATATATGGCATCTGCTAATTCATTGAACGATGAATCGACCAAGCTGCTATCTGGAAATAGGGCTAGCATTAAACTAAAAGAGTCGATTCCACCGGCAACAGGTGAGAATAACTTAAAGTAAAGTTACCCATACACACCCTTATACAGTTTTTTTATTTAATTTTCAGAAATAAACAAAGACACCTACTCTAGGGTCAACATTCTTCATCGTGGTTATCAACGAGTGGAGAACATCGATATTATTATAGATCCTCCGGTCCAAGAACCATCAACAATCCAATCATATTATTCAAAACTGTCTAGAAATGCACTCTTCCTTATAGGCACCATATTAATTATCACAACAATAGTTTTATTTTATTATTTGAGTATTTTTCACTCTGAATTATCTAGCCCACCACAATATGCTGTGATAGTAGATCATGCTACTGGAGAGACTAAAGTCATCGATAACTCTTCAAGTGGTAGTAAGAGCGACGAGGTAGTATTAGCATCAGGCACATATCAGAGAAACTATAATCAAAATGGGTGGAATTATTTGTCAATTAAAACCGAATCTATCAAGTCAATACATCCACCTAAAGCATCATCAAGCAATCATGACAGCAAAAAAAGCCGAAGCTTGAGTCACCATGAGCATTATAAATCAGAACGCGAATTTTATGCGGAAAATTATTTTAAATCGATGAATGCCCTAGGGTATCTTGAAGGTAAATACACTACAGTTCGCAACCATTCATATGTGATTGTGATGATAGCAATAATATTATTCCACCGCTTCGATGGTATTTATTAATATTTCGTTCTGATTTTATTTGCATTTTGGATTTGTGTGTATTGAGCTCTACAGTTTATGGTATCTCTGTTCAAATGTTATTAACTTTTAGTGAAGTTCATCATAATATATGTTAATGTTATTTATGATAATAATAATATTCTGAAGTAATTATTGATAATAATACCACAATGGTCTAAGCATTTATATTCATTATTGCTCACAGTCACCTCCATCGTGTCCAACCAATCAATCACACATGATTTTATTAATTTATTGGGATTAAATAATAATAATTTTGTCTGTTTATCACGTATTTTCAGGTCACTTAACTTGTCATCAAATGAATGAATGGTATGTTAATTTTTATTCTGGCTTATTCGATGGAGGAGACCCAACTGACTCTGCATTAGAGTTTTTGCAGTCAAATCACGACTGGATGGTGACAGAAGCTCAAGATAAATGGAGAGATAGTGATTATTGGTTAGCAGTCAAAGGTCTCCTTTCTCAATTGGAAGGGATTGTGCAAGGAGCAAAAGATTCTTGTCCTGGCACTGAAAAGAATTCTAAATTAGGCACATATTTACCATCATTGCAAAAGAGTCCAGAGCTGATCCATTTGTTATTAATGAATGCTAATGGAGACCTCTATCAGGTAATTATTGACTCCAATAAACAAATATTATAACAGTATTCATATTACGATCGAAATGATGCAATGCTGTCATGGCATGATTGTGGTTTTGAGGACATAATCATAATAGTTATGATCATTAATTATGATTGAATAAACTCACCAATTAGATTAGATGCAATTTTAATGCGAGTTGGAAGAATGAAGAATTTAATTGATTTTATTAAATGATGTGATGAGTTATGAATGATGTGCTGATAATAGGACTTGTATCGACAGTAATAATTACATTGTATTATAATCCATAGATCGCAGAGAAGTACGAGCAAATCGAGTCTCCTCCATCGAAATCTTTAGAAGACTTTCCTGATGATGACGATTATTTTTATGAAAATCATATTCATCGACCAACGAAACCTCCCACTAGCGATACTTCGACCTTGTCTTCGAAACAATCAAGCAATAATGGGAAGAATCATAAAATGCAGCAAGATGAGGTGACGGAGCAACACGCTGAAGGATCGTCTCAGAAGACACAAACCAAAGCTAAGCGACCAAAGAAGCCCATTCCATCAGATAACACTCACAAGCAGTCCGGAGGAAAATATTGGAATATTCGGAATGTTGCGGTTACCGCTAATGACAATAATTCTATTTTATTCCGAATTAAAAACTATTTTACTGGTTTGATTTCTAATTATCACAAACAAACACTTCGCAGCAATGTCAATAATCTTCCTAAGGATGATTCGAATGATGCTGAATCAGATTTATCTGTTAATAACAGCAATAACGAAAGAGTGTTGAATGAAAATGAAAATAATCATGGTTATGAAGAATCTATTTCAATGAGAAGACCTGATCATTGCTCTGCGATGATCAAGTTACTGCCTGACAAACGTGACATTTTATTCGGTCACAATACATGGGATGACTTCCAATGTGCAGGCCCAAGAATATTCAAACATTACTCATACGATTTGATGAGTGAAGGAATGCCATCGACTAGATTTGATACTTACTTTTCATCTTCACCAGGATTGCTAACTTCCATGGATGACTTCCATGCAAGCATAGTCGGATTCGGTCATTTAGCAGTGATGGAAACCACGTAAGTAACATACTATTATTTCTGATTATTACATCGCATATGATTTCTCCCATCTACAGTAAACTCATACACTCACCTCACACGCAGTATTTATCGACTGGTTTATTGGCAATTGTTTTGATAGGATCGATGTTTACAATCCAGATTTGCTTCATTTAATTCAACCGCAATCAATGCTGTCCTGGATTAGGTTCGTACAGAATTGATTGTATGATGTTGTCATGTGAGAATGATTTGAAATTTGTTCAATTCTTAATAATAATAATAATAATAATAATAATAATAATAATGCTTGTGTTTGCGTTTTAGATGTCGTCTTGCCAATCAGTTAGCAAATAGTGGTGAAGAGTGGGCTCAAGTGTTTTCTACCCTCCATAGCGGAACATGTAATACTAACGTTATCCATTCATTAATGCAATGCCATGTGATGCCATAATATGACATTTTTTATTATAATATATCAAACTAATCATGAGGCAATTATAAAATGTTTGTGTCTGTTAGATGTTAATCAATGGATGGTAATGGACATGCAGAAGTTTACGGTGGGCAAGAACCCTCTTCGAGGTTTTCTTACTGTGCTCGAAGAAGTTCCAGGCCATGTTCATTCTGAAGATATGACAGAGCATCTGGTGGTAGGTTATCATTGATGTAATGTGTTAACTTATGTTCGATTTCTCTGATCTTATCCATTTTATTATGTTGTTTCTCATAATCATGATACGGTATAATAATTATTTCGAAATTTGATTACACGCACTCAATTTTCATATCACAAGATCTGACCCATCTTTGCTCTGACATATCTTTTCTCTTTTTATTCGTCTTTTCTTCTTCATCATCCATCTTTTACTTCGTTTTTGATCATAATTTAATCTATTGTCCATTCTATTATATTCTATTATTCAATCAAATGACATACAACACATCCTCATATTCACAATACTTTTGAACATATTACTGTAATGTAATTAATGTAATGTATGATCAGGAACATGGCTATTGGGCAAGTTATAATAATCCTTATTTCGAGGAGATATCAATATTATCTGGGAACGACGAACTCTGCAGGGCTGATGCAAATGCATGTCACGATACCGACCCTCGGGGACTGATGTTTAAGAAGTATCATTCTGAGGTGTTAGGAGTTAGTGATTTGATGCGACTCTTGGCTTATAATGATTGGAAGCACGACCCCTTGTCGAACAATGATGCTTGCCAGGTAAGTCACATCCTATTCACCTGTCTTGCCCTATCCTGTCCCGTCCTTTTTCATCCACTTGGCTCAGTAATAACCATTTTTTTGTTTTATTCGATGATAGGCAATCGCTTGTCGATCGGATCTGGAGATGCCAGATAACTACCCTGTCCCGTTTGGTGCGATCGATGCCAAAGTTAGCTCTGCCAGAATGATAATGAACGCGAGGAATGGTCGAAAAATGAGCGAAGATAATAATAATAATGGCAATAGAAATGTACGAGATGATATCAGCAATACCGGGGATGGTGACTTGCAATTGGCTGAATTCCAGCTGAAGGAAGAATCCAATCAGAAGGAAGCGGAGGAATATGGCTTTAAAACATCAGACTTGAGGAATATTTATGATAATAATGATTATGATAATCATGATAATTTACCTCGCATCCTCGCACGAATGGGTCCCACTAGTGACCAACAGCCCCCCTTCTGTTGGAAAGAATGGGACAAGAAGCGTAATCGACGTAATCAGCGATACTTTCACTTGGGCCAACCAGAATGCTTTGATTATAAATGGGAGCTGTTTCCTCCTCCAGCCAGCAAATAAGCGAGAGCGAGCTAGAATTGGTGACCAATCAAATAGCAATATAGATAGTTAGATAATTAGACAATAATACGATAATAATAATAGTAATAACGATTATAATAATAACGATAATAATAATGATAAATAATAATAATATTAATAAATATAATAGTAATAATTTGCTTGATGGTTGATGATGGGTATGATATGATGTATGATATGATATGGGGTGTGAAAGTTGCCATAATATTGCTGGTTCATGCTATGCTAACATGATCATTCATTATTCTATCCTACTGTTAAGCTGTGTTATGCAATGCTGGCTATTCTATTACTGTGCATGACTGGTTAGTTAATTCAACTCATTTTCATCCACAAATACAATCATACTAAACATACTATCATATCATAATATAATATAAGACATCACCTCTCTTTTACAAACATCTGAAACCCAATCATTTTATACCCATTATCACATCATACCATGTCAGATCATGTCTTGTCGTACTTCTTCCATTCATTATTGCTATTTTTTGTTTGTGACAATTATAATAATATTATGATGTTGTGTTGGTGGATCGCATTTATCGACTTTATTCCATACCGCTGGTATTGATGATTCGATACGAGAAATAATGACACGATGAGCAATGAGCGATATTCGATGATGAGTTTAGAGCATTATTATTATGCATGATGATGACCCATGATGTCAGATGAGCTACTTATCCATTATTACTCGTCGCTTGTTATTATTATTGGTTATTTTTATGCTATTAGGAGGGTGTACGGGATATGTTAATTAGTTTATGATTATGCATGCTTAGTGTGGTGGCAGTTTTCTTATCATTATATTTAATATAATTGTAATTAAATTAATTCACTATTATGACTATTATACTGTAACTAACTAGTTATTATTATTATGATTTCTACCATACCATACACATGCGAGGATGTGTGATAAATTAGTTAATGATAATTCAATCATCATCGAGTTTGAGATCACAGAGCAGATGGATAACATCTTATGCTTCCAACCCAAATTCAATTGATTATTGATATTAACAGCAATCAAACATTCTTGGTATTATTCCCTCAACACCACATGAATTTGATTCCTCATGTATTTCATAATTATCAAATAAACATAACTCGTCATGTCTGATATGACACCTCGCATGCAATCACATGTTCGATTTTCGATTAATTTTAATATGATAATAAAACAGAAGTGAGCTCATTCATATCATAATCACAATGTGGAATCATTCAATTTATATGATCACCTCATATCATCACAACATCATTGCAGCAGGTATACTGTTATAGAGCGATAGTAACAGTTAAGTCATTCAACACCATCAACTTGACCTTTATTATTACTATTATCATTATTATTATTATCATTATTATTATCTCATTATTATTTTTACGGAAGAACTTGTCATATCGTACGATATGAAAGGGAAAGGTTATTGAATGGTGTATGAAGTATGTATAGTGTCATATCATGCTATCTAACATATCTAACACTGACAAGCTCTAACGATGCCCTCTCTCTTTGTGCACATTTAATTTGATCATATCATCGATGCGAAGAATAGAAATAGCAGCTTCAGTGGCAAATCTAAGACTCTTTATTTTGGAAATGGCTGGTTCGACCACTCCTGCAGCTAGATTATCTCGCACAACTCCTTCATAAAGATCCAATCCGGTGTATTTCAAGGCAGACTTCCCTTCCACTGTCTGTGAGGTGTGGTGATACGCTTTTAGCTTAGCAACTAATTCTGTCGCGTCATGAGCTGCATTGACTGTTAAGGTGCGAGGAATGACAAGAAGGGCTTCTGCGAATTGTGCGACTGCTAATTGCTCCCTACTGCTCATAGAAGTAGCCACTCCATCCAAATAAATAGCGAGAGCAGCCTCAACAGCTCCGCCACCAGCAACCAACGAGTTCGATTCCAACATTCTCTTGATGACACACAACGAGTCATGCAGAGATCTATCCATTTCATCCAACATGTACTCATTCGCTCCTCGTAGAACCACCGTGCAGGAAGAACCATTTTTACAACCGCGGAAGTAAAGGAGCTCGCCATCACCTACTCGCTCTTCCGAAACAGACGCACACTCACCTACATCATAAATAACAGCACTAATGATTTAGATAATAAAAATAAAACAGCTGCATAACAGTAGTAATGCAATCATATCATCATAACAAGAAGGAAGAGCATATAGTAGTATATATATATATATACCAAGGTAACTCGAATCGAAGGCTTCGTTTCCTTCCATATCAGCCATGGTGGTGACCATTTGACCCCCCGTGGATTTCGCTATTCTCTTCAAATCCTCCTTCTTGACTCGACGAACAGCAATAGCTCCAGCTTCTACGAAATACTTCAGGCATAGATCATCAATGCCTTTGGTTGTTAAAATGACCTTCGCGCCAGTTTCTAGAATCTTGTGAATCTTCTCTTTGGTTATGTCCATCTCGCGCTGTCGAATCTCTTCCACTTGCTTGGTATCTGTCAGAACTATTTGAACGCCCATCTGCAGCTTATGCTTCTGTAAGTTAAAATCAAGCAAAGCGATCTTTACGTTGGATAATTTGGTTGGCATAGCTTGAGAGGCACGAGCACAGTTTAGAGCAAAACCGTCGACAAGCTCCGACTGATTCGAGCTTTGACCATGACTCTTGAGGATATGAATATTACCAATTGGACATTTAATTTTGCCATCTTTTTCTATTTTTACTTTAAGTGCAGCTGTGACTGCTAATTCTGCGAAAAAATTCGATTCAGCTCCGATAATCTTGGAGGACATGCTCGTTTTGGCTGAAAACAATAGTTACAATTGAATCATGTTAAAAATCGCAAATAAATCATATAATTCATTTCATGATTATCGATTAATTGATTTCACTGATCATTTTTATTATAGTATATAATATGAAGAATATTTTAATACTCTTACCTGCATTAATCAAGTTATTTCTACCCAGAGTATCCGCTGAAACAACAAGATTTGATTTTATGTATTTGACAGCTTCTTTTACAGCTAATCGGTACCCAGCCATAACAACAGTAGGATGTATATTATTTTTCACCAACTCGTTTGCTCGTTTAAGAAGTTCTGCCGCGACAATTACAACACTGGTGGTACCATCACCCACTTCTTGATCTTGGAGTTGGGCTAGTTCCACCAAGACCTAATTGATAAAAATATTCAGTTGATTCTAACCAAATCTTAATTCAAGATACTGAGTGGTGTTTACAATTAGAAATAAAAAGTCGCAACCAGTCAAAGTCAAAAAAATAATAAAATTGTTTGGTAGTTTGGTCAAACACTTTAACAAACAACAGTCTGCATACCTTAGCTGCTGGATGTTCGATATCTAATTGAGCCAAAATTGTAGCACCATCGTTGGTAATAGTGACATCACCTATCTCATCCACAAGCATTTTATCCAGTCCAACAGGACCTAAACTAGTTTTAACTATATTTGCTATTGCCATTGCAGCCGTGACATTTTGGGTGCGAACATCTTGACCAGAAGTCCTCTCACCATCTAAGAGCATACCAGATGACATTTCAAAACTGCTTTAGTTTAAATATATAAATTACTTGTAATGTCTGCTTTCTGCTTTTATAACAACACAAAATAACATAAACTTAAATAAATTGCTTGACGGTTGAAATATTTCTTCTGGAATAATGAAATAATATCGTATTACGATAAAGTAAACATTTAAATGTATTACCATTGATAGCAAATCAATTTAAACCTATAAATGGTCGTTATCAATTTTTTTGCTCAGTTAATTCATATATACATTCAATCTGTCTTATCAATATCCTGGCCTTGGCGATGCTGATGCTAAATAAATACTGCTGTCCGCACAGTTCTCCCTTTTTTTTTTTTGAATAATGATTGAGTCGAAGCTAGAGCTTAAGAGGGCTCTCTGTTATGTTTTCTAGCTTTTTCCTCTTGTTTGTTGAACTGGTTTGATTTGCTCAGTTCATTCCTATTAATAAATTCATTCATTCATTCATTCATTCATTCATTTATTCATTCATTCATTCACTCATTTTCCTCTTGTCTAGTTGCACCTTTTTGATTTGCTCCGTTAATTTTTATTAATTCATTCATTCATTTTTGATTTGCTCTATTCATTCATTCATTAAGAGGGCTCCTTGTTATGTTTTCTAGCTTTTTCCTCTTGTTTTAGTTGAACTGGTTTGATTTGCTCAGTTAATTCCTATTCATTCATTCATTCATTCATTCATTTTTCATTCATTCATTCATTTGACTGTTCTGCTGTCTGTTGGTTTTTGAAAATTCCTATTCATTCATTCATTTGCTCAGTTAATTCCTATTCATTCATAGTGGGTCATTATTATATTAAAGAAAGCTTACATTAGAGAAGGTTAAACAGTTATTTCCGTGAACATCATTGTTTGGCCTTACTTAAAATAAAAACAAGAAAATCACCTTTTCATACATTTTATGATTAATACATAAAAAAATCACACAAACAGTCAAACATAAAGTTAAACAACCATATTTTTAAGAAACTCTGAAGTAGAACAACTGAAAATATACCAGTACTGTAGATATTCTTAAATTTTACAATTGAAGAAATTTCTTGTGTGAAAGAGCCCTCCGTATTTGTAGCAGGGGTGAATTGCATTGCAATTAATCATTGCAATTGCAATTAATGATGGAAATTTTATTGATATTGATATTAATTAAATAATTGATATTTATCATTTGTAAATTTTAGAAATTTAATTACTGGTAAACACCATTGTGTGCAGAACTGTGCAGTTGAGCAGTTTCGAACGTAATAAATAGTTCATTAATATATG
>VKHH01006843.1:7500-14853 GCA_015144975.1 Epipyxis sp. PR26KG | reverse complement strand
CATATTGATTATGTAAAGTAGTAAATTCAGATTTGATGCCAATGTTATTTTGGAAAAAAAAATCGAAAACAACATTGTGAGGTCAATTCTGAACTTGGATCTGAATGTTCAGATGAAAAAACGTGTGTACGGAAACACCCTTAATTCATTCATTCCAACAAAATTAATTCAAAAGTTCATTGCTGATTACAATCATGTTGAGCTTATATTGCGCTGTTTCACTCAGCGCATGTCGGTTACCACTAGGCCTAGAGGTAACACGGTATCACCTATATAGCTTTCCATTTTTTGTAAATAAATACTTCCTGTGGATATACTCTAGATTGAAAAAAAATCGTTTGAAAATTTAAAATTAAAAGTACCTCGCATCCTCGTATGACAAGATGACAAGATAATTACATAATATCTACTATCGAATTGCTTCCGCAGTATCGAATGGAGAATCGCAATAATAGTAGCAACATCAGCAATTACTACACTTTGTTTCTTGGTGACTTATCAGCGTTTTGTACGGATGATGATATTCATGAATTATTTTCACCCTACGGAAATATTGCTGAAATTCGTATAATGAAATCAAAGAAAACAAAGCTAAGTCTTGGTTATGGGTTCGTTCGATATTTTACTCTCGTGGATGCTACCAATGCTTTAAATGGAATGTCCAATGCTTCTTTGAAAGGTCGCAAAATACAAGTCTGTTGGTCTGTGGATAATCCTGGAAACAATTTAATTAAACAAACGACAAAGCCAACTCAACAACAACCACAAAAATTGAAGAATAATATCTCAAGCATCGTCGATTGTGAAGTCTCCATATATTGTAAATTTGATTCTGTTGAAAATGTAAAATTTGTAATTGATGAATCCTATTTGGAAGATCTCTTCACATCCTCAGATGGAGTGCTTGTTTCAGTGAGTATCAAGCAATTCACGAAGAATTCATATACGGGAAAACAATACGGATATGCTTTTATACATTTTGTTAATGATGAGAGAGGAGTCCGCGAAGCATTATCAGTGATGCAGAATTGTCAGGATCTGGTTGTAGCAGGTGTCAAATATCATTGCAGTTTAAGCAAATCTTTAAAATCATATTTGGAGCTTAAGCAAAGATCTGGTTTATCACCATTCATAGAAAGAGGATTGCAAAATGAAGCTTTACTTTCTGACCATTATTATTTGAAGTCCATGTCCATGGGAAATATCTCGACTTCTGTTAATGATCAAATAATGAGTGATAGTCATCCATCTTATCGCAGTGATTCATCGAGTTTGTATGAGATATCTCGCTTTAAATCATCGGGGTTGGATTCAACATGGAATATTAGCTCCGATAATTATGAGATGAAACAACAAAATGTTTTACAGTCGCGCTTTCATTCATCATTTGAATCGACAGACTGTATCACATCAAATTCGAGTGATTCCAGGGATTATATTACTTCTCATACAGGATATCATAATTCAACTGAAACTATAAAACGTGAGAAATCTATTGATCAATACCAGAATATGACGAATGATTATCAATCTCACTTGTCTAATTTTGGTATTCTTGATTCATATGGTCATTCTTCAACAGTTTCTACAACTCAAATGGGAGAATATAATCACTTACAGAATCAGTCTACAGTTCTTAGTAGACCGATTGGAGATTATACTATGTATGATTCATTTAATTCTGTCCTTAGTATGAATGATCATTCTTCCACAATTTCTACAACTCAAATGAGAGAAAATAATCATTTCCAAGATCAGTCAACAGTTCTAAGTAGACCAATTGGAGATAATCAAAATAATCGATTCCAATCTGGTCCTAACAACACCAACTTTCCACAAAATAATATAAATTTTACAATAAAGACTAATGAAATTGATGTAATAAATCCATATCAATATTTCTCCAGAAAAATATCTACTACATGTCCTCCACCGTTACATTGTGAGAATGCAACATCATTTTCATCGCACCAAATGCCTATTATCGTAAAGGATAATCAAAAACAAAGCTTTATTGGTAAACCAAAAAATGATAATAATTCTGCAAGTGATGAATCTTCTATCTCATCTATTTCAACTTATTTATAACTATATTCCACAATATTCTCAATTAAAAGTCTCATTTTCTTTCGATAAATAATTTAATAGTGGATTAATTTTATGAAAATAATAAGGAAAATTAAGATAACACATACATATAATATGCCAATTAAACTACATACCAATAGTTTCTTGGAAACAGAGCATAAAATTCATCTTCATGTTAAAAATAGTACGCGTCTTAACCATAACAATCAAGAGTTAGTTTCATATCATAGATATTTTAATATTTATATATGCTTTTTTAACTGGTTTTTGAGAGTAATGGAATTGTAAATAATTTGAGAGTGTTTTATGATAAAAAATAATATTGATTTTTTTATATTATAATCGAAATAAAAGTGATGTACTTCTTGTCTTGGTAATATATCAATACTTATTTACCATATTAACTACTGAAATAGTTATTATCTAAATATTAAATATTATTGTACTAATTGTAATTCACTGATCCCCCGTGTCTAAGGTTCGAAATATATTATGCGAATTAAATTTGGAAGTTCATTTATTAATTTATTCATTTATTCATTTATACTGTAATTAAATTTAAATGTTTTATCGTTCACTTGATTTAAGATTTTTTAAAATTATAATAGTGGTACTGGTATAGTATTGGCAAGGGGCGTAGATCCTCTCCGTTTTTAAACTTTTTTAGTTTGTAAGTGTCTGCTTGACACTGTTAATTTCAGCCTATTACATTACACATTACATAACAAAAATACGAGAAGTACGAGATCTGGGCATTAATAATAATAATAGTAATTGTATAATTTAATTTTTTTTACAATCAATTGATATGATGTGTTATCATAAGTTTCTTAGTTTAGATGAAACAAATGAATGAATGAAGAATACATTTCAATAAAATATTAATATTATTGATTCATTTAATGCTAATTGCAGAATACTTGGCGAATAAACTGTGTTTGGACAACGAATATATATCTCCAAAGTGTTGCTAGAATGGTGATGAACTACTTATATATCTGATTTCCTTCGTTTCACACTTATTAACACAAATATTGGATACAATTTTTATGAAAGTTTAAAAAAGTCAAAATGATTTTAACTTAAAAACAAATACAAAAAAAATATTGATCAACAGTCTTATTTAAAACTGTTGCAACTGTACAATCAAAATATTTCTAAAGCAATAAAAATAAGGATTCAAATTCTAATGTGATATTTCATATTTTGCAGAGTTTTCATCAAGTTTCTCGCAAATATTGTGTTTTGATATACTGTGATTCTATTAATTGGATTAGAAAGTCAGCAAATATATTGATAGCTCCATTAAATCTTCAGCTCTACTTTTACTTTTTCAGTTTCTATACAAACATCACATCATTGACCACGAGGTTTAAATATTAATAAGGGGATAGAAATAATACTTATTATCAAGAGATATATCCTTACCCTCAGAGCATTGAGGGATTTGAGATCAACTACATCAGGCTCTAATCCCTTTGCAGGTGGTTTAGGCTTGTATACTTCAGTAGAGTCATCAACTACTACAGTTGCGGCTGGCTTTGGTGTTTCTTTCACCACTACTTTTGGTGCAACTTTTACAGGTTCAGGAACAACAACTTTTACTGGCTCTGGAGCAACAACTTTTACTGGCTCTGGTGCAACAACTTTCACTGCTTCTGGTGCAACAACTTTCACTGGTTCAGGAACAACAACTTTCACTGGTTCAGGAGCGACAACTTTCACTGGTTCAGGAGCGACAACTTTTACTGGCTCTGGAGCAACAACTTTCACTGGCTCTGGTGCAACAACTTTCACTGGTTCAGGCTTTGGGACAGGTTTATTTTCTATTTTAGGAGCAATTTTAACTTCTGCTTTTGGTGCTGCAACCTTAACAGGAACAGAAGCAGCCGGTTTCTTTGGTGCTTCTTCTGGTTTTCCACCTCCCAAAATGAGCAAAACAGCAGCAAAAAAGGCAGCTGTCCCAAAGCCACCAATACTAAGCTTGATGCCTTTTCTTGTCAATTCTAATTCTTCGGTTTTCTTGCCAGATAATAATTCGTCGATGCCTTCCTGTGCTCCTTTCCCAAGCGGTTTGGTGTAAGCTTGATACTTTGGAGCAGGTGTAGTTTCAACTGGTAATGGTTTTGGTTTTTTCAAAGTACCAGAAACAGCACTCAACAATAATGCTGGAATAAGAATGTAAGGAGTTAGACCTAAACCAACTCCTAATGCAACTTCTCCACCAGAGAGAGTAGGAGATGGAGTTGATGGTGCAACACTGACCACAGTTTTTGTAACTACAGGTTTTGTTACTTCAACTTTTGGAGCAACAACAGCTTTAGTTGCAACAGGTTTACTTTGCACAGGTGCTGTAACAGTGGGTTTAGTTACAACTGGTTTTGCAACTACTTGCACAGGTGGTGTTGATACAACAGGTTTCGCTGAAATCACTTCTTTCTTAACTACTTTATTTTCAACTGGTTTTGAGCTGACTTTAGTTGTTACTTTTTTCGTTAAAGCTGCAAATTCATCTGGTGTGGCAGAAGTCATAGAAAGTTTGTTCCATGATCGTTGATGATTACCATGGAAAAATGCAGTTGAGTTTTGCAAATATGCAATGTAAAGTACAGCAATGAGAAACTTCATGATGACAATTTATTATTCGAAATGGTGGGATATGTAGCTATCGCGTTGAACCTTTTCAGGTTTTGGATTTTTTGTTGTGTGTTGATGAAAATTGTTGTCATAAAACAACGAAATAATATTCGTTGGTTCATTTTAAAGCTCCTAAAATTATGTCGTTTACCTTTTCACTTACAAATATTGTGAATCTAAGTCTAATATTTTAAATTTTATCATTTTTATTATCGAATTTTAATGGTTTTCATGTGTAGATAACCAGATAAGTCATTGGCCGTTTCTCTTTTTTTGAAACGAAACATTTATTATAAATTCCAGGAATTTTTGCACGGTATATAAAAGTAATTGAACAACTGTAACTTACCGTAATTTTAAATGTGTAACTAATTTGAATCAATAATCGTGCGAAATGAAACGATATGGAAATAGTCGGCTTGACAAAGGCCGCAGTAGCGTCAATCAAAGATGGGACAATAACGTTAGTCTGATTAAACCTGAGGCAAAGCGAATACAGCAAATGTCCAATGATATTAAGGCTTTTTTGAAACTCTCATTCAATTCGCCAACTGGTGAACATAAAAACTTCATGAAGAGTGAAAATGGTTTAACAAATAAAACGTCTTCCCTTAATATCTTCGAGAAAATAACTTCATCACTTGGTTTCCAACATCATGAAGGAACTGATCCAAAATTGGAATTGAAAGTTGTCAAAAGTGTTCTTGTTAGAGAAGGCTTATTGATGAATTTGAAAGATTTGGAACAGAAAGCCTTGCGCACTGGCGTACTTGACAAATCAAGTGCAAAAGTATTGGAATTATTGTTACAAATAAGAGATGCTACATTGAATTATCTAGAAGCACTTTGTTTATGGCGTCAATCTGCGTATCAATATGGTTATAACGATGAATTTAATAATGAGCAAAGTAATGATAACTCGGCCCCAAGAATATTTTTGTGGGAAGGTGTGAATTACACTCTCAAAACGGTCAATGACCTAGATTTTTTAGCAGAGAATTATGTCATAGTAAATGCTTTGAAAATTATTCCAGAACAACTAAAATCAAATCCTTTAATGTTGTCAAATAATTTGGATGATCCGGACACATGGATGGATCCAGTAGATCGTGCACTAATTGACTCAAATAATAAAGTTGGTTCCTTGTATGAATCAAGGTTAAGATTACGATATGCCGAGAGAATATTATTACAAGAAATTGAATTTACAAGTACAAGGGATGAAGTGATAGGAAATGATTATTTCGTTGGAGATGATAATTCCTTGGATCAAAGTACTATAAATAATTCAGAAAATGGTTTGGTGAAGGGCTCGTACGCTTTTGAATTAGACGATAATGATGATGTTAATGATTATGATGAGAGAAAAGATGGTGAGATATTTTATATCAATTTAAAATATTTTTTGTTTTTGTATTTTTTAAATTTTCCATGCCTTGTTTCATAGATCGCTATAATGCGAATAATGCTGGATTATATGACGAATTTCGAAACTCTCCTTTAACCAACCAATCTGTTTGGAATGACAATCCTCGCTCAAACATACAACCAACTGCATCGCAATCAGCACCAACTTCAATAGGAAAATCTTTATCACCAATTGATTTCAATTTTGATTCAAAACCAAACACAACCGGACTCGCTAACATCTCATCCGGGGAAAACGACCTAGGATATAATGATCCTAAAATAGTAGGTGAATTATCACCTCATTTCGAATATTCTTTACAAGAAGCTATGGAATTTCATAATTTATCTAATGAGCTTGGTAGTGCTAAATCAATTGACTCTATCGCTTCAAGTGATCTTCTTGTTTCTATTTCTATTTCTGTACCAAGTAGAAAGTTAGCATTGGCAGCATCAGCTTGTTTGATTTTACTAGAACCTGGTAAAGAGGTAAGTAGCTTATATATATTATATAATTTAGTGATTTTAATAGTTTTTCATTTTAGCTGCCTAAGGATGTGTCATGGATAGCATTCAAAGAGCTTTGTTCATCCCAAAATGGAACTAGTCAACTAGCTAACATGATGAGTACATTAGATCCTACGACTATACCAAAGGTACATATACTATTTTACTATTCTCAAATATGACACATACAGCTTAAGTTCAGATTTTTATAATGATACACTTTATCATTGACTATATTATAAAAATGATAATTGCTGTGTTTGGCTATAAATGATAATAATAATAATAATAATAATAATAATAATAATATTTATAATCTGAAAGTTTATAATAATAATCTATTAATAAAAATCTTTAAGTTTATTTAATTTATACTAATATATATTATTTTTAATTAGTTTAAAGTAGTTGCGATTAAACCATTTCTGGAACAATTGCAATTTCCATCTAATAATGATCAAATATATTATGATTCTAAAGTGGAAATAGCATCAAATAAGATCATCACATGGGTTATACAGGTATGAAACCATCTGATTCATAACAATTATTATTTATTTAATATAATGTAACCTTATGTGACAAATTGTTATGTACCATTCTTTTATCTGAATCATAATAATATAATCAATATATTATTTATTTTTATTTATTTATTTTCTGATATTTTTCATTACTTTTTTCGAATTTTGAGCATAATACAAATAATTTCTA
>VKHH01006843.1:0-2500 GCA_015144975.1 Epipyxis sp. PR26KG | reverse complement strand
TATTATTTAATTATTATTATTATTATTATTATTATTACCATTATTATTTCTCATTATAATATTTTATATTTATTCCATTTAAAATTACGGTAGCTCAAAATGATTTCTTTACCTTATTCTATGTTTGGTATACGGTACATTATAATTATTATAATAATTATTAATAATTGTTAGAACTTGTTGTGGTCTAATATGAGATTTACAGTATTCATTGCCAAAAGATATAATTCTATGGTAAACTTAAATGTATAATGAAGGATTTGAATGTTCAGAAAAATAAATATATTTATGACACGTTTTTTTTTATTTTTTGTTACATTCCAGCGTTAAATTATGGTGAGAATACTTGTGTGAATTCTTTCAAAATAACTTGCGATTGTTTGAAGATCAGATGATATAAAATAGTTTTTGAAATTAAGAAGCACTATTATATACCCACCGTATATTCAAAATCATTTGTTTGTGGCTATTGTATCCTGAGATGGATTTTATTTGACAAAAACAATTGTCCATCAAGAAAAATATATAAATTAAATTGAAGAATATTTATTATTATATATTATATTTTAAAAATATAAATGAATTATGAGTAAATAAGACAGATTAAAAATAAAAACATAACCGAAAGCACTCTTATACCCACTAGCATCTTCGAAATTATTGAATCATTATTTCAAAAAGAAAAAATATTTTGGCTGGTAGCATTGATTAACTTTAAAAAAGGTAATTCCGGAATTGTGAATTGTGAACAAGTTGTTCTAAAATACATCCATTGTTTATAATACCAATATTCTCAGTTTTCATTCATCTTATTAATTTAGCGTATAACAGGGCTCGAACGCTCTATCTTATTGTTTTTTCTTGTCATTCAATAGTATCGTACAGCCTCACATTCCGGAAAAGAGCTTAAGAGGGCTCTATGTCATGTTATATAGCTTATTCCTCTTGTCTAGATTTACTTGATTTGATTTGCTCAGTTAATTCATTTTAAATTTATTCATTTTCTTTCATAGGCTTTTATCGTTATACGAGAGTTATTGTGCAACAACTATCTCCACAGTTAGTATATCATCATCTAGAGTCTAGAGTAATTAATATATTCAGCCAAGATGTTGTTTGGGATTATCTTAGTATTATCTGTTTTGGTGATGTCGGTTCAATCGTTTCACTTCAGTAATAGAATTGCAGGTTGCACTTCATCATTGAAGGAAGAAGGTCGCATGATGAATAACAAAGGTTACTTGCACATAAACCTTCAATATTTGAATTTAAATGCTTACATTGTACATATTAATAAATTGTATGTATATCCTGTATCTACAAGGTCTGTCAATGGGTTTGTTTGATTTCTTAAATCCAAACAAAAAATCAGCTACTGCATCACATATTTTAGTCAAGGGAAATGAAGGAGCAAAATTTCTCACACAACTCAAAAGTGATCTTTCCAAATCAAAGAATATTGAAAAATCTTTTGCTGATGCTGCTGCAAAGTATTCATCATGTCCATCAGCTAAGAATGGAGGAAGTTTAGGTACTTTCAAACAAGGAGCAATGGTAAGCCATCATGATTTAGACACTATAATACATCATTGAATGGATTGGTTCATATAAAATCTATTTATTTAATCTATTTTACTGTAGGTACCAGCGTTTGATAAAGTTGTGTTTTCAGAAGAAGTTGGTAAGATTCATGGTCCTGTGAGCACTCCCTTTGGGGCTCATTTAATATTAATTCAAGAGAGAGAAGATTAATTATCTATTAATTATCTACATTATTTGTCATTATTATTATGACTAATAATTGATTATTTCGAAGACGATTATATTTATAGTTCGATAGTTGATGTGATATTATAATGAGAATCAATAATTAATACAATTAATAATATAGATTTTAATAATTCATTAATTGTTATTTTATATTTTTAAAATAAAAAACTTCTCAACTCAATAATTACATACTCCAATGACGGCTAGTATGACATCCAAAAGTAGAATTTCCAAAAGAACCGTTTCATACAATAATTACAATTATAATTGTTATTTCTCAAAAATTAATATTATTTAAAAAATAAAAAAGAATTGCTAATAAGAATGACTTCTCTCTCATCATTTAGTTGTATATTATTCCATAAATGATATATAATTATGTTCAAAAGGATTATTAACAAAGACTAATCTAACTTAACAAATTATAATAAAGATATAATAACCGTTTCATCTGTGAGTTTGACAATATATTATTATCAACTGATCAACTGGTTATCATAATTGATAATAGCTTATATGCTATACTTCAAAATATTATTATTCTCAACGACATTCATAGAATTATAATTCAAATCGTGTGTAATTTTATGCATAATATGAAAACAATCTCTATTATTGATATTATTATTACTATTGTTGTTATTATTATTATCATTATTGTTATTATTATTATTATTGTTATTATTATTATTATTATTATTATTATTGTTATTATTATTATTGTTATTAT
>VKHH01006842.1:0-14857 GCA_015144975.1 Epipyxis sp. PR26KG | reverse complement strand
TAGCTTTTTCCTCTTGTCTAGTTGCACCTTTTTGATTTGCTCCGTTAATTTTTATTAATTCATTCATTCATTCACTTTATAACTTGTAATAAAAAAAGGACATTTAAACAATTATTAATGTAATATATATAATATTTCTTGTTTATTGTCCCTTAACAAAATTGATCAGCCTGTCCACTGTACTGTATTTTTTATTAATTATTATTATTTGGAATTATTTTTCTTCTGAATTGGAATTAATATACCACGACAAGATAATATCACATAAATACTAAACTTGACAGTATATAAAAAAAATTGGGTGCAATTAATTTATATTTGTTTTCATGGATCGTTTAACACAGGAAGAGATTGCTGAGTTTCGAGAAATTTTTAATCTTGTAGATAAAGATGGCGGTGGAACAATTACTAAAGTTGAACTTGCAGAATTAATGGAAACCTTAGGAATAGATGCATCACCAGAAGAAATTGACCAAATGATCAGCGAAATTGACCAAGGTAAGAAGATTGCTATATTAATGTACAGCTAGACTTATTTTATTTATTTTTGTTTGCTTTTGTTAAACCTATTTACTATATTTGTATGGATATATTACGTTAACTATGGATATATTACGTGTTTCAGATGGAAATGGTGATATTGATTTTGAAGAATTTGTTATTGTTATGTCAAGAAAAGTGAATGCTTCGTATACCGCCGATCAAGTCAAAACCGCGTTTAAGGTATTTGAAGCACCAAATCGTCCGGGTTACATCAAACCTGACCAATTAGTTAAAGCTTTATGTACTTATGGTACTGAAAAGTTATCGATTGACCAAGCGCAGGAATTAGTCAGTCAATTAGAAGTTGATTCAAATGGGCACATAAATTATGTAGACTACATAAATATGATGATGACAAGTTAGCTTTTGGGGACTAGAGTACCACCGTTTTACCTTATCCTAAATATTGACAAGCTAGTTTTTACAATAAATTATATCCCTTAAATAGACACAAAAAAATAAAGAAAAGTTATTTATTTGAAAGTTGGTCCAATGCTATTTTCTATTCGTTTATTATTTGGATTTTGTTGTCGCATGATTTGACCTGGTGCAGGGTATGGCCTACACAATTATTCAATACAATAAAATAATGTTATAACTATTCATCATCAAGAAAAATACCTTTGTTGCCACAATGGACCACCAGCGGTACTGTCTGCCATTTTTCCATCCTTAGCTAATCCAGAACTCCATTTGCCCTAATAGTTGATAAGAAAATATGTAATTATTTCCAAATTCTTACTTCTCGAATATTAATAATACATGCCTTTCCTCCAGTTGGATCTAATGGATCAATCTCTTGCACTTTCCGCTTATTCGAATTATTTGATTTATTAATTTTATTAGTATTATGTGCAACACTTTGTTCATTTTTAAGATGATTTTTGTTAGGATCTAACAATTCTGACGAAGGGAAAGTTGAGCTACTTTTCCCTGTAATTGTATTTAAATAATATTTTTGTTTTGTTGCTGGATGAGTTTTGCATATCCAATTTTCAGGTAGAACTGATTCTGAAGTATTGAGTTGTGGTTCTGTTTCAGATGGTTGAGGCTTCGTCCAAGTAGTTTCATTAGTGACTGTATTCCAATAATAATGTTTTCCAGAAGCGGAATCTTCTATTGTTTTCCAAATTTGACTAGAAGAAATAATTTGATCATTCACATTTGGTTTTGATAACACCTCCGATATTGTGGATTGCTGTTGAACAAGCAGATTTGTTTTTGCAATGTTTTCAATATATTTACTATTGCTTTGATTTACAGGATTTGATTGAGAATGTGATTGAACAGATTGCCTTAGGAGGAGTTCAAATGTATTATCGACTGGTTTTTTAGGTAAAGCATTGTGATTGACAACTTTTCCATTAACTTTTACTTCTATTGATTGACCTTGCTTTTCCAAGTAAGATAATGCAAGGAGACGTTTCTTTTTCGCTTCCAACTCTTTCAACTCTTTTTCTGACATACAAGATTTATTCACAAGTAGTATTTGAAGTTGTTTCTTCAGATAACATTAACTATTGCTTAACCTATGGAAATTTTCAATTTGAACACAACATTTATTTAAATTTCGCAACAACGCAAATAAACAGATTACAAGCGGTTTAAAACATACAACATAAATTGCAATAAAAACGAGCGCAAAGTTATTAAAATAATTTACATTACATCATTATGTCAAAACTTAACATTGTAAGATTTAACATTTATTTTAATGTTATCTTATTATGACGCTGAATACTCACTGTTGTTTAATTAATTTGGATGCATACCGTGTAACGTTTTAGGTTTATCTTTTATCTTTATTTAAATTAAACTCTGATGGGATAAAAATAATATGATGAAAAGGAGGGATTACAAGATTTATGAATTACGAGGGATCTAGGATTATTATTATTACAGTAACTTAAAACATTGTGCAGCAACAATAGATTACGTCAAATTCAATAAGATTATAGAAGTAACTCTAATTTACGAAAGTTACACAACAAATAAAATGCAAAAGGAAAATTACAAAACAATTCTGGAATTCTTTCAAAAAATAAATTAAAATTAGTATTAAAGTTACTTACCATGTAGCAATTATATATAATACTGCTGCTGGTATGCTGTATATAATATTTACAGTTACCGGTAAGTTTAGTTATACCGTTATTATATTTTTATCGTATAACGTTCGTTTTATTTATTATTTATTATTATCGTAAATGATGACACATTATTATTATTGTTGGTTCTTTGACGTATTTTCTTTGGTAAAGTATAAATTGAAAATAAAAGTGCTCTATAATCCCAGAGCGCTACAATAATAATTTTTCACAACAGACAAAATAACTTAAAACTTGAAAAATAGTAAAAATATATAAACATAAAAGCTGTATACTCTAACTTACAAGCTTGTATAAGGGAATAATGACACGATACACGGCGCACGATACAAGCGCATACGATTAAACAATGCCATATGGTATGACCTGCTGACTTCGGACAATAACTTTGTATGTAACCTTTTATAAATTAAAAATAGAATATAGTTGTTTTGTTTCTTTGTTAAATTTGTCAGATTATACAGTGATATTTGCTTCTCATAACATTGCTTTGTGGGTCTAATAGAAATACATATGATAGCTTGACTATTTTTTAGTATTTATTAAATGTAATATAAAATAGGTAGTTTTCGTTAATACTGGAATATTATGAATTTCTTTTTTGTCGTTAATTCTGTTTTAGGCCAATTATTATATTAATATTATATAATTGGTTAACGTTTAATATATAATTTGTGAATTATGTTAACGTATATTGTATAATACTAGTAGTATAACTTATAATTTATAAATAATATCATTATTATAGTGTTCTTGTCAAGATTCAACCGAGAAAATATGCTACCATAATTAACAATTGTGTATTGTATCGACTAATATCAATTAATAAATGAGAATGAAAACACCAGTTTTTATATTCACATTATATTTGATAAATGTATTTGAAACATGTTCAATGTCTTGGATAAAGAAAAGTTTGAATCGTCCTATACTTACCGTAGAACCAATAATATCATCACTTATTCCTAAATCATCCAATGAAAACTTCAGAACTATACTTCAAAACAAATCCAAAGTTCATTTAGTTGGTGTTTCTCATGGATCTGCTGCTTCTGCTGAGCTTGTAAAATCAACCATCGCATCTATTAATCCAAAAGCAGTGGTACTTGAATTATGTAATGATCGATATTTTTCAATTAGTCTTGAATCTGAAATAACTCCAAATACAAATAATCAAACTCTAGTAGATCAATATATTTATAAACTTCAGCTTTTAAAAAATCAACAAGAAAAAGAATCGTCAAGTCCAACTTTCTCCAAATCACCTCTTGTCAGCAATGCGATTGGCTATTACAATTTATTAAAAGCACACGGACTAATTGTAGGCATATTCATATCCCTTGGTTTATTAGTAACGAATTTACAAAAATTAATTCGACCAGCAAACATGGATGTAATTAATATTAGTAATAATAATAACAATAATAATATCAACTCGAATAGGAAGTTTATTGGAAGAAATGATGAGTTTGTTACGGCCATGTTGAGTGCAGAAGAGTTAAATATTCCAATTCGTTTAGGTGATGCTCCGCAATCAGATACATTGAACAGTATCAAATCAATTATATCGATCGACACATTCAATCCCTCAATGATAATATCAGGTGCACAATCTTTGGCATTTTCTGCATTCGGAATTATCAATCGAAATGCTTTAAATGTTAAAAAAGATCTTCTTGAATCGTCAGAATGGGTTAATATTCCTTACACATACTTGCAAGACAAATCTATGTTGAAGTCTCTCACTCCATTACTGGTATTATGTTTGCTTACCTCAAGTATAGGCTTGATTCCATCATTAGCCTTAAATAATGTAAATGCGAATGATGTGACTGATTTATCAGCGATAGCTACTACAGCATCTTCATTTTCTCTTTCTCCAGTAGACCATCATGAGGTCGTGAATTCTTTTTTATCATGGATTATGAATATTTTAAACACTGAATTGTCACCTCAAATCGAATTGTTTGTTGATTCTTTCATCGATCTGATGTCTGTGTTGCTCCTCATCAGACTCTCGAAGATCATCGGAGAAGATCGAGATCGAATAATAGCAAGCAAAATAAAACAAGTTTGTGAAGAGTTTCCGGTGAGTCAATATTATATTATTGCTTTTACAAGCACTTTTGTGGCAAAAAATTATCATTCATTATATTCTTTATCATTATTTCATAATCAAACTATTTTTAGATCATTATTATTATTTTTATTATTATGATATTCCTCCATTGTATAGTTGATAAGTTTGAACAAAAAAAATAAAACATGCAATTATCTTTTTATTGATAATATGATGATAATTCGTAATGATTGTTTTTCAAAATGATTAACAAGGGCTCACCTAATTGGGCCCAAAACTAACAATTATTTCATACTTGATTATGATGATGATAACAAATTATTATCATTTATCCTCAAACTATTATTATTATCATAATTTTATTATTATTTTCTCTTCTTTATAAATAATGTATATTTATTATAATAATAATTATATTATTATTATTATTATTATTATTATTATTATTATTATTATTATTATTATTATTATTATTATTATTCATTTTTCAATACCAGCAAAAACTTCAAACGGCTTAATT
The DNA here is from genome assembly GCA_015144975.1 of Epipyxis sp. PR26KG. Lineage (NCBI taxonomy): Eukaryota > Chrysophyceae > Chromulinales > Dinobryaceae > Epipyxis > Epipyxis sp. PR26KG. Next base: position 9,606 of record VKHH01006842.1, on the reverse strand, counting down.
AATTAATTAATTAATTAAATGTATATATGATCATGTAAAAATGGTCAAAGTTTTTCTTCCCTTAATTCATGAAAATGTGGATTTTGCATTTTGATTTGATCAGAACAATGATAATAATAGCGTGATTTTCTATGATTTTTCTTATTATGATTGATTATCATATGCTGAACTGTGATCATTATTATAATATAAATCATTTGTATCATATTATTATTGGATTTCTTGTTTTTTGTTAATTAGGGGGAAGAGATCGTAGTTGTGATAGGCATGTTGCATTGTAATGGAGTTGCCAGATGGTTATTATCTGACAAAGATTCGATGGAAAATACAAACACCATCCAACAAATCATATAATAATAATAACAATAATAACAATAATAATAATAATAATAATAATAATAATAAACTTTTAAGAATTTTGTAAATGAACGATGAATGTAACTGGTTAGTCTCATTTTTCTATATTTCCATCCATTTGTCAATTGTTTGATTTTGTAAATATGATTTATTATTGTATTCACATACAATAGGAGGATCTCGACTCACTTTAAAGATGCTATGAATGATGTGAATAGTTCTAATTAATTGAAATAATCAAAATTAATATAATTTTAATTTTTTAATGTTGATGTTAAGGTAAGATTTACTTCAGGAAAAAGGATATTACAATTATTATTGTGATAAGGAATTCGTTAACTTTAATTATAATGTGATTAAAATATCATATTAGATATTGTGATCTCATACTATTTGTGATATCTCATACAGGTGTTATGTAGTTAGTTAATATGGGAAACACAAAACGGTAAGCACGATAATATGATAATATAGTTAACGTTTGGCGGTAGCTATATTGATAATTAAAACAGAAAAAACACATTTACTTCTTTTTTATTATTACATTTTCTATTTTATGATATTAATAATTTTTTTCTGATTGAATTGCATTCCTTTATTATATACCGGTATTTCTATTACATCTGATGAACCGTGTTATCGCATATCATTGTTCTGTTCACGAACATGATTTGCTTTGATATGATATAATATAGACGGACAGAATCAGTATCTTTCCTACTTCTTATAGGCAGTTCGATAACGTAGATTATTAAAATATTTATGTTCACTGCTTGTTATATTACTGGGCCAGTACGCCAGTATTATGCCTGGCCTGACGTGATAGTAAAAATAATAGTTTCACAATGATTATATTATTGTTAACGTTTAACATATGAACAAGAAGTATGGTGTGTAAAACTAATCAATCATTATTTATTAATAATGTTCAAATTGTGACACATAAAATAACAAAAAATATGAAAAGAATAAATCTTAACATCAGATTCTCATAATAATCCGAGAAGGAAAGGAGGGAGTTACGCTAATAATCACCATTCTATGAAATAATGGATGAATTGTATGATATAAAATAATTTTCATACTAATATTATTTTTATTTTCATTTTTAACATAAAACATATCATTATTTTTAAGGTTTTATTTGTTTTATTTTCGCAAAATTATTATTATTATTATTATTATTATTATTATTAAGGCTATGATGTATCTTAAGACTATGATTATGATGATAAGAACGATTATGAATGCACAGTAAGCGAGCATTACAATAATATATTTATTTCACATGTACACGTGCTCACATGTGACCATGCAGCTGCAGGTATTGAACATATAATTCTCGTATGATGAGAGGCGAGTGTGTCGTCCACACTAACACCTTCACATCAGACTTCCCAGTAGAGCCATGAGAATTCCGTAACGACATAAACTGATCATCATTCATTAAGTCACATACTTCTGCTTTAGGCGACTAACAGAACAATTAAGAACAACATAATAATGAGTGACAATAATAATGTGATGTAAAATAGAATGAATTAATTAATGAATAATAATAATAAATGACTTACAAATCGTTTTTCAACTAGTTGAAGACTGCATAATACATTAGCAACATCATATACTCTTCGTATCTATAATAATAACAAAAAAATAATCATGAATTGAATGAATTATGTTATTAATAATATAATTATTAATATCATTATTATTATATATCATATTCTCTTTAGATTCATAATAGGTCTAGCACTAATAATCATTATCGTTATTTCAAAATAATAATAATAACAATATTAACAATAATAATAATAACAATAATAATTGATTTGTTCGATATTATGATAATAGAAGGGGTTGTTTGTTACCTTGGTAGCATTTATTTTATTATATTCTTCAATTGATTGGTTTTGATTGATTGGAATAAGTTTATGTATTATATAACTCATCGTGATGTTGTCATGCTTAAATATGATGCAACAAAACAATTATAAGAAAATAAAAGTAAGATTATTTAATAGATAATTTTTTAAAATGTCACTTACCCCAACCAAAAATAATTGTAAAAAACTTTTGCATAAACTTTCCACCATAAACTATAATTAAAAATAATATTATTATATTTTGAAAGTTAATTGTTTCTATTATAATAAAAATAATAATGGTAATAATAACATTTTATAAATTAAGCAGCTTGATTATGTTTATGTTTATAAGTTGTTCTTGTTGGCATCGATTGAATGAATAATAATAATAATAATGATAATAATAATATACATACATTATTTATAAACAAGAGAAAATAATATAATATTTATCAATTTTGCAAAAATATTTAACATTTTAAAACTTATTTAATTATTAAGGAAAATAATATAACGGTTAAGTATTAGTGTATTTTTATAATCATAAAATTAACCCCTTACCGCTTCCTCTCCTGCTGATTTTTTCTTTTTCTTCTTGTCTGAAGTCGAGTCAAAGTATGTGGCTGATATTTCTAGTTGCTTGGGTGTTAATGACATTTTATTTCGTTTTGTTTTCGCATTGCTAACTGCAATATGATTAATAGCATTCTTATTCTTGTCATTTCCAAGGATCAAACCACCGAAAGGGACTGTAATTGCATCTGTTGAATCTTGTGTGGCTGGTAATCGACGGGGGGCTTGTCCAATGGGATGGTCATCATAATCCTCATCATCCTCTTCCTCATTCTCTTCATCAATGATCGGATCGGCGAAAAATACGCTTTGTTTGCTTATTTTTGTGGAAGTCGTGTTGTTTGTGCTGACTGTGTTGACACTTGTTGAGGTTGGTTGAGGTTCAAATTTGACAGTCAAACCTTGAGGACTAAACCCATTAGAAGCCATTAATAATCCGTTTTGTTCAGCAATATCAGAATATTTGATGATTGCATCATGCTAAAATGTTCATAAAATCAGTATCATAATGAGTAAAAAGGGTACATGACAATAGTTGTATCAGTTACCTGCAGTTTACCAAGTGTTAGCAAGTACTTCTTCGTTCCAACCCAACAAAACTTTCCTTTCTTTGTACCATGAAACTATAATACAAATAATAATAGATACATTTTTATACATTAAAAGTTTGTTTAAATAATAATATAATATAATTAAGATAATAATATAATATATACACTAACCGCCACTAATGATAATATTTCTAATATTTTTATGACTTCATAAATCCTTCTAACATGAACCACTAAAGAGGTTGCAGCATCCGTTACTTTGTTAGTATTTTCATCAATATCGACTATGGAATAATAGGCATAATATGCTTGGTTAACGAAGATACCGACCAATCGAAATATTAAAAATATATAATCAATGAAATAATGATGATGATTATAATAAAATAAAATAATAATCAATTATTATTTAATATGATAATTGCTATAATATTATAATATTTAAGTTTATGCAAAGTAGAGAAAATATATCGAATAATAATAGTAGCAATCATAATTTAAGGATAGAATAATAAAATCGACCTTTCATAATAATAAATTTATAAAAAATCAACAATTATATAAAATCAATAAATATTATTATGGAGGAAATTCTCGAATGGAGAATAATATTAGGGTGAACCTGGATCATCTATATTAACTTCAACATCTATATGAGGAGCATGGAGGCCAGCTAATTCTTCCAAAGTCTTCTTTTCACCATATTTCTCGACGAATCGTCTCGATATTCCAGCTAAAGAATTCATGTTTTTTGTATTATCTTTATCATCTTTTAAATTGTTTCTGGAAACGGAATTTTTATTGTTTTGTTTTGAGGTTGATAATCCATATGAATCAATATCATCATCATAATCTGACTGGGATTGCTCATCTTCACAATCGATCGCAAGGTTATGACTTCGCTTTGATTTGATACCACTCGTAGACTTACTTCTTGGCTTAGCATTTTGATTCCAGGTACCACCAGCTGTAATCGTAAAACCATTGAACGAATTTCTCGTGGAATATAAAGAATCTGCCTCAGACCCTTGAATTGACTCCGTCTCGTCATGGTTTATTCCAACTGTACCATGCAGCACTTTGCTGATGTAAGGATTATCATAATAATTGATATTAGCTGTGATTTCATTGCGAGATAGCTTGGGATTCTTTAATATTTTATTCATCGTGTTTTGGTTATTCAATTGAATATGATTATAGTCGGTATTTTTCATTTGCAACTCCGCACTTAAAGAATGTTTCAATTTTGAAGATTCTGTTGAGTCACCACTGTCAGAATAAGACAAATTTTCTTCGTTTGGTTTACGAACATTATTATGATTATTATTACTATTGCTTTTATTATAAGAGCCATTATGATAAGAAATATGATTGTGTGTAGCTATTCCACTAGCGCTTGAGTATTGATTGAATATGTATTGAGGTTGAATCTGTTGCTGAGGTGGATTATTATGTGGCATAGAATCGAATTGGATGAAAGTATTGGGCGATGACGTCATCGAATACTGATTATTATTATTATTACCATCCATATTTTTGTTCAAAATATCTGTTGCATCTGGAACAAAGGCAGTTGAAAACTTTTGTGACGATAACGAAGGGAGTAGCGTAACACCTGATGGCAACTCTAAACATGAATCATTGGACATAATCGAAGAACTGTTTCTATTATTTGTATTATTTAAGTTGCTACTATTATAGAATGTTGGGATATTTTGAGTTATATTCGGATGATCATAATAAGTAAACTGAGGCACAGTATGAAGTGTTTGGGGAGGATGCATATTATTTTGTGCGGTTTGTGTTTGTTGATAATTACCAGCTTGATTGTAATTTATCATACCGTTTGTAAATGCTTGACTTTGATATTGCATTTGCTGAAAACTATTTTGAGAAATATATTCATGTCTTTGCGTTATGTTATTGTAGAGAATAGGTTGAGATAAATTAGCTGAATTTCCATTGCTTTCAATTTGATTGTTGTATACATAAGAGTTATATGGCAACTGAGATTGATTTTGACTAAATGAATTATTCATCCCCGAGAAAGGCTGCATATTGGATAGAGGATTCGAAATATTACTTGCTAATTGCTGCTGTTGTTGATTAAGCATCTTTTTCTTGTTTAATTCACTTAAATCAAGAGGAACAGTTGCAGCATGCATTGGTGAAATATCGCTAATTGACCCAATTGAAGTTAAACTAAATGAAACATAACTACCATCAGTTCCTAGATTCATACCATTAGAGTAGTTTTCAATATTATAACCAGATTTGTAAGTATTTAAGTGTTCAGCTGTAAGTGGAATAGCCTCACTCTTATTTATTAAATTTGCTAATTCCGCACTGTCTTGACTACAATCTGAGTTACGCTTTGATGAATCATATTCATCAAAATTAAATACAGATATGTGTTCTTTTTTATTTATTGATTCAGGGTCGTGATTCTTTGGAGAAATAAATAAATCCAAATCATCACCCAAAAATCCAATAAAATCCACAGCTTCAATATCAATCCCTTCATTATTGTTGAACATATTTTGTTAAGCTTTATTCTATTTCTATTCGGTTAAGCTCAGCACCGAATTGAATTACGGATGGAAAAGAAGAGAGGTTGGTATAGTTGTTAGTAGTTAGTAGTCTTAGTAGTTAGTAGTTTAGACGTTAATTCAAGTATTCAAGTATTCAAATGTCAATGTGTCATTGTATTTCGCTTCTTTCCAAAAACTTAGTTCTACTGTAGTTATTTAGTTATTTCAGTTCCTTCATTGCTTCGTTGTATGTATATGTATATGGTAAATATAAAAAGTTTTATTAACTTAAGGGGGATTTAATGGAAGATGTTGAGGGGGATTTAATCAAACAATAAATAAATCAGTAGTCTACAACAATTATTAAATATCGAGGAAAAGGATCGATTTCTATTATTGATTTATTTCATAATTAATTACAAAATATTTAAATCACACAATAATTAATTGATTAAAAAATAAATCCGTTTTTATAAAATCTCTCACACAACGATGACATGGATATCCAATTGGAACAATCTAACTATAAATTACTACTGTCTTAATTATAACCATGTTCAATTAGAAATTATTATTATTAGGTACCCTAGTACAGAATAGCTACAGTACTTTTTCATGTTCGATTAGCAACGTTATTATTCTTTTAAATTTGACTTTTGTGGAATGAATAATAAAGACATTGAAATAAATGAAATAACTTCAAGGAGCGATGGTACACCCATGTCGGAAGAGTACTATCAATTAGAAAAATCAATTGAGATCGATTTCAAACCAGATAATTGGTTTCAGGACATATATCATGTGCTAGTGCCTTTTTTTATATTTTCGGTGCTGTTGGTCATACTTTTGATAAATGAAACAAATGGACATACTATTTGTGACATGAATTGGGAAATTCCAGCATATATTCGAACAACTTCAATAGCTTGTACAAGTGCTCTCTCTACAAGTGTCTTGTCTACAATCGTTAGAATATTTCATTTAATACAATCAGATGATAGTCACAAATTCATTATGGTAAAATTTTACATGTCATCGATTATAATTCATATGATTGTTATCGCCTCGTCTTCTTCTCACTGGTTGATCTCAGAACAGTATATATGTAAAGATGCAATGGGGTAAGTTTCATATCACAATATATTATCATCCCACTAGTTTATTTTGAATTTTTCTAACAACAATTTAGAGTGCCTTCTTACATGATTCAATGGTTAGAATGGTTAACGACAGTTCCTTTTTTAACATATTTGGCTTGTATGAGTGAAAATCCTGCACTCTCAAAAAATGATTATATCGCAATCTTTGCAACACTAATGATGCTTATATGTGGTTTTGTGTCAGCAGCAGTAAATATCACTTGGGCAAGCTATTTATTTTTTAGCTTTTCTTGCTTTTTCTTCATAATTTTAGTCTCTTATGTCTATGTTTTCATTCAAAAGCAAGATTCTGATCCTGAAGAGTTACTTATAAATCCTGCTGTAAAGCTTCGCATTGAAAAACTACGCATGAACAGCAAAAAGTCGCGTGGTTTAGTATTGTCATTCTCATTTTTCATTTTCCCGGTAATTCATGTATTAGGATGGAGTGGAATTTTGTCTACAGATCAAATGTTACAATATTTTTTAATAGCAAGTTGTATGGTTAAAATATTTCTCTGTGAATATTTTTGTCAATCTCATGTTAATTTGACAACAAATACAACAAAAATAGTAGCGATGTCTATAACGGGAGTAGTTCGCGATTTGATAGATATTAACATGCGACAGGAAGTAGAAGTTAAAGCTCTTAATGAGTTCAGAATATTGTTAGGAAATGTAACGCATGACTTGAAAACGGTAAGAATACGTCACATTGATACTTAATAAAATAATAATAATAATAATATTTGTTATTAAAATAACTATTATTTAGCCATTAGCAGGATTTATTGGTGCACTTGATTTGATGGAAGAAGATTTTCAGCAAATATCTCAACTAAAGTTTCCTACGAATTCTATAGAAATTAGTACAAATAAAGAAGTATCAGATATGACATCAATTGCTATTGGCAATACATCACAACACTTTTCATCTATTAAGACGTACATTTCTGATATGAGAGACAGCAATGACTTCATGCTAATGACAATCAATCGGTGCTTAGACATAACAAAAGCAAGCAATAATATGAAATTATTACCTCGCAATGTTTCGATTAATTTGAGACAAGCACTTCATCTTCCTTTGCATTGTATGAAAGCTCAGCAAAAACACCGCGTCATCACCTTGCACGACATCCCCGTCAACATCACTTCTCAAGTATTGACAGATAAACAATGGTTCCAAGAGAATATAATATGTTTATTATCTAATGCATCTAAATATTCACACGATGGAGATATCGATATTTCATTATCATTAGTAGTTAGTAAAGATCTAGCAATAATGAGTGGATATATTCCAAACACAAACTCTTCCATTTTCAATGAACGCTTCCCTGAATCTGTTCAAAACAATGAGAATTTAATCGAAACAAAAATAAGAAAGTTTAGTTTATCAGCATTAATGCAACCAATAATTTCAAAGAAAATAACACCTGTGATATCATGTAGCAGTTCAAATGGTTTGCCACTTTTATGCACAAATTCTACAATTGGCAGTATTAAAATCGATGAAAATGACCAATTAAATATTGTTAATTTCTCAAGTCTTACAAGCAATAAAAACATAAATATGAGAAGTTTTTGTGAGGGAGAAGGAAAGTTTCTATTAATTGAAATTCAAGATGGTGGCATTGGTATAAGTCAAGAAAAAGCGAATAATTTATTTAATCCATTTCAACAAGCCCAGGCAATGGCAGGTGGCACGGGGCTGGGCCTGTATAGTCTATCAAAACGAGTTGAAGCGATTGGAGGATATTATGGTATCAGAAATCGAAAAGATTTTAAACAAGGATCGGTATTTTGGTTTTGTATTCCTTATCGACCAGATACTCTTCATCATAACGAGGATTCTTCGAGAATGAGCACATCATCCCAAGCATCACATAAATCACAACAAAACAATGGTCTGAAATTATTCAAAAGAAATCTCAGTGGAAAAGGAATAATCGAAACAAAAATGAATGAAATTATAATAAAAAATAATCAGAAAAAGTTAAGAATATTATTAGTAGATGATTCTGAAATGATATTAAAAGTTGTATCAAAAAAATTACAAAAGTTTGGTCACCATGTTGACTTGGCTGAGAATGGAGCAGTCGCTGTTGAGAAATATTTGAAATCAATCGAAGAATATGATGTTGAGAATCCGAATAATAATCTTGAAAAAAATAATTATGATGTAATTGTGATGGATTTGCAAATGCCTGTTATGGATGGATTAGAAGCAACAGCAAGGATTCGATCATTTGAAAAAAATAATATCAACTTGATAAATAATAATAAATCACAATTAATTGTTGGTTGTTCTGCGAATATCTCAAGTGAACAGCAATTGAATTCAGGTCAATCGAATAATGAAGAGTTGTTGTTATTGTATCCAGGGATGGACGTATTACTGGAAAAACCATTCGATATCAACAATTTCTTCAAATCAATCGCTAAATTCGTCCAATAAAAATAATAAAAATTAAAGAAATAATAATAATAATAATTACAATAATAGTTACAATAATAATAATAATAATAATAATAATAATAATAATAACAATAATAATAATAATAATAATAATAATAATAATAA
>VKHH01006841.1:0-14878 GCA_015144975.1 Epipyxis sp. PR26KG | reverse complement strand
CATGAATACAGCTTTAACTACGAAACTCAAAGTTAAGAATAAGTAAAACTAATCTACCCTAATTTAATGCCGTTTGATAGTTCAAATTAGCGTCTATCCATTGAGATTCTATGTTGATGAAAACTTGATAAAAACTGGAAAGCTTCGAAACTTCCTTGATGAGAAAACTTGATGAAAAAAAAAATACCCATACACACTAATTATGAATAATTTTATGATGAATAAAATAGAAAATCCACCAATATTAATGAATGAATGAATGAATTAATAGACATTAAAACGGCAGTACTTTTGTATAAAATATACCGGCGTTAAAAATAATACACTCTTCAGTAAAATACTTTTCGATGGTTTTATTATTATAGCTGCGATGGTAATTGATATAGCGATATAGCTACTTGTAGTCTTTCTAGAAATTGCTTATTTTTCTATAGTAAATTTGTAAATTATACATTATTTGTTATTTATTTTAACATTTCGGATTTTACAACCCTTTATACTTTATAAATACAGTAGTTCAACTTAATTCAGAACTGCTAATTGATTTTTGATTCATTAGTCTATTGTTATAATTGTGAATGAAATATAATCAGTCTTCAGCATTCTGAAATCAAAATGTCATCCAGTCGCAGTAATTCAAACTTACGGTTGTCGTACGGTTCAAATAATAATCCTTCTGTTGCACAAACTAATGGTCATAGCCATGCTCAAAATCAGTTGCAAAGTAGTCTTACTCGCAGCCCCAGTAAGATAATTAGGCAAGAGCGACAGACTAATTTCAAGGTTATGTTGAGTTCTCGAAGTAATTTATTTATGTACTGCACATGTTGATAATATTTATGTTTGATTTTGATAAATAGGTTGTAATACGAGTTAGACCGCCGTTGCCAAGAGAAATGCAAGGAGAAATTCCATTTCAAAATATAGTTGCTATTGATGAAAGAGAACAAATGATCACAGTATCAGAAAATCTTGATGCAGTTCTTGATCAAGATGGACAAGTTATAGCAAATCCTGGTCCTTATGTTACGCACACTTTCATTTTTGATTATGTATATGATCAAAATTCAACACAGAAGAAAGTATACGAAACGACTGCTCGAACAGTTGTTGACTCTGCATTACAAGGTTATAATGCAACAATTTTCGCTTATGGTCAAACAGGAACTGGAAAAACATTTACCATGCAAGTAGAATTAGATTTTAAATATTGATTTATGCCAAGCATTTAATATCAATTATTGGATTTTAATTAGGGAAGGGTTTAATAGAGAAGGGAGTATTGAAGCCAGAGGCATTATTCCTAGAGCAATCGAACAAATATTTGGTCATATCCAACGATTTGCAAGTCCACGTATGAGATTTTTAGTTCGCGCATCTTATCTACAAATTTATAACGAACAGGTTTATAGTTGATTGAGTATTGAAATAACTTAATAATAAATATACTAATTAAATTTGTGTGTCTGGTTTGATGCTGTTAGATATCAGATCTATTGAAACCTGAAAGAAATAATTTAGTTATTCGTGAAGATAAAAAACGTGGTGTATTTGTCGATGGTTTATCAGAGTGGGTCGTTCGATCACCCGCTGAAATATACGGATTAATGGAACGTGGCGGTGCTGTAAGAGCAACAGGAGAGACGAAAATGAACGAAGCATCGTCAAGATCACATGCTGTGTTTATAGTTATTGCAGAGCAATCTGAAACTGTATATGTTGATGATAATGGAGTTGAAATGTCACCCGAAGAATTTCAAAAGGTTATATCATCATATTAGGTGTATTTTCATTATAATTATTGCTTGTTTATTGTTTCAAGATAATCGTTATAAAATAATAAAACATGACAATTATTCCTCAACGTTTAGTTTATGCATGGACGTGGTGTGCGAAGAGAGCAAGAGATGAGTCGACTGGAAGATCATGTTCGACAATCGTTTAAAGTAGGCAAATTAAATCTTGTTGATTTGGCAGGATCTGAACGTGTTCGTTTGTCTGGTGCAACTGGTCAGCGACTAGAAGAATCTAAACAAATTAATTTATCTCTATCTGCTCTTGGTAATGTTATATCAGCTTTAACAGATGCTAAAAGTAGACAGCATATTCCTTACCGTAATAGTAAATTGACAAGAATGTTGGAAGACTCTTTGGGAGGTAACTGCAAGACAACAATGATGGCAATGATATCGCCTGCTTTTGAAGCAATGCAAGAGACCATATCAACATTAAAATTCGCTAATCGTGCGAAGAATATTCGCAATGAAGCCAAGGTAAATATATTGTTTTGTTTTCAGAATCATGTTGAATATACGATATAATGATTTGAATCTTATCATAGTTTAATATATGATATTTATTTGAATGATGTCACTTTTAGGTGAATGAAGATTTGGATCAAAAGTCATTACTTCGGAAATATGAACGAGAATTGAAAAAGTTACGAGCTGAATTAGAGGAAAGGAACAAGAATGTTGTGGATAAACGAAGGCTTTTAGAATTAGATGAGCAAAGAAAACGAGCTGAAGCTGATAAAATGGCTGCTATTCGAGCTTTAGAAGCTCGTTCACTGGAGTTTATGAAAGAAAAAGAAGAAAAGAAGAAACTTGAGCAAAGAATCGCGATGTTAATGGGACAAATGATACGTGGAGAGAGGTCTCCAGGTGGTGTGCAAGGGACAGATATGATAAGTCTGAAAGATAATATTTCTGGCGAGATTGTTGTTCCTGAGTTACAAGTTATGATGAAACAACAACAAGAGAAACTCAGAGAAGAGTATGAATTTAAATTAGCTGACTTGGAGCGGGAACGGGAAACAATCGAAGAAGAAAAGGTTATTTTTTATTCTTAATTATAAAGATAAGCATATTATTATATTTTTATATGTCAACAATATAATTTATGATTTATATTAATATTTCTATCATATCATAATGCAGGCACAAGTAGATCGTTATAAGCAGTTATTATTAAAGCAAAGAGACATTATGATCGCATTAACTCAACGACTTGTTGAACGAGATGAACAGATTGTTGCCTTGCAAGATGAGTTAGATGCTTATGATAGACATCATAAGGAACTTGAAGAAAAATTAGATGAGAAAACAGCTATGCTTATTAAATTTAAGCGTATTTCAATGGAAGTTAATGCGACATCGCCACACAAGAGTGAAGAGCTGAGCAATGCTTTAGTAGAATCAAGCTGGACAAGACAAGGCGGAGATAAGAAGTTTGCATCTGGTGCGACAGAATTGGTTTATGATGATGATACAAGTGATGTTAGAGATATGGATGATAAAATTAGAGGATTAAATCTTATTGTAAGTAACCAAAGAGCACAAATCGTTAGTTTAGAAAATCAATTAGCGAATAATAATAATAATAACCAAACGAATTCTTTGAAATCTGATGTTATGAGTTCAATTCCATCCGTCGAGAAAATGATTCAATCGGAATTAGATATTGCGCTAATGAAGATCAAAATGGATCCTCAACAAAGAATGAAAGGATCTGAAGAACCTCTGCTGTCATTCACTAATCAATTAATTAATAAACTGAAGGATAATAATACAAAATTCGGTAATGGTAACAACAGTGATAATAGTAATGCAGATGGTCACTTGATGGAAGAAAATCACCAATTAAAAACAGAGGTTGGGATTATTATTATCAGTTATTTATTCAATTTGATTATGTGATTATGTTATTTTTATCTGATAAATGATAATATAGATCAATCGTTTAAAAGCTTTAAACAGACAGCTTGAACAGAAGTCACGTGGATCAACGGATGATAATAGCACAGTATTGCAGGTATGTCAAATACGATATTAATTTGCAAATAATAATAATTTAGACTTCATTCATATCATTATTAACCATAAGAATAATTAAATAATAATTAATGAAGAAAATAATAATAAACTAAATAATTAAAGTAAATAATATATAATAATTTGTGAAATAACCCTAACTATATAATAAGTTTAAATAACATTCAGTATCTGAACAAATAACAATTTTATCATATTTTTTTGATGAAATTATGATAAAATTAGAAATAATAATAAATGAGAAATTGGAACAGGAGATACTTCACTTATATTTCTACTACAAACTATGTAAGTATACTCATGATCATATTTTGTGAAGAGCTACGAACAGCAATTATCTCTTCATCCAAAGCCTGATCGTGTCCATTTACATAGTTTTAAGTAGAAGTGTAGGTAAAGCAAATCCTATTGATCCGAAAAAAATGATCCCAAAATATTTGAAAATGAGCATTAAAATCAATCTTTGATTTCACTTTTTTGAATACTATAATATAACTTAAATTATGTCATGACATGAATATTACCAATCAAATGATGATAATATGAAGGATTTGTTAATTTTGGCTTCGAATATAAATATTAATTTCAATATCCATTTATTCCCCACAGGATGTTTTAGGATCAAATTAAATTAACCATTTTGTATATTCCGTACTTTTGCTACTCGATTTATATTTATTTATAAATGTACATCATTTTCATTTTTTCAAATACATTGAATAGGCAAGATGCGACACTTTGGTGAAGGAACGAGAAGCTGTTCAGACAATTATGGAGCATAAGATTAAGGTGTTGGTACAAAGCGTGGCTCAAGCTGCTAATACTGTCATTAGCACGATCCCTCCCAACGCACCTAACACTACCGCTACTCAATCATTGATAAAAGTAAGAATCATTTGATTGTTTTTATAATAATTTTATTCGATATTACTATATTTTATTATTGACAGGATGTGGCCTCATTGCAAAGATTAGTTAATGCTTCTATTGCTGCTTTAAGAAATGCTGCTGCAGCGACCTCTTCTAATTCCTCTACTATTGGATCTACTCCTTCTACTACTTCTATATCCAACTCGCAAACTATCTCTACCAATCAAAGTCAAATGAACTCATTACCAATGAAGAGTGATTCATCTTCTTTGTCTTCATACTTCACTCCATCAAATGGAGATAATGGTAATATAAGATTAAATAATAATAATAATATAGCTCGAACACATTCTGGAAATAATCTTCACAGAGCAGCACCTGAAATTCCTAATTCGAATATGAACAATAATCTCATTAATTATAACAATAATAATGCAGATCAATCTAATGTATCATATTCTAATGGATGGGGTAATAAAGATAGTTACTATACTGCAGGAGATGTGTATCGAAATATCGGATAATTCATTCATCCATGCGATGTGTTTTATTCACACGATAATCATAACCCTTCACATTATTTTCTTCGTGGAAATATAGGATGTTTCCTACAATTATGTGTGCTAATAACTTGTTAGCTAATAATCAATTATAATAATATGACTACTTAAAATAATATAATATTAATTAATAATTCATTTCTTAAATAATAATCTATGTTTGAAAGTTTGTCTCTTCTTTTATAATAAATTATAATATCTTAAATATTCTTTAATATCTTTATACAGTATCTTTATTTTAAATCAAAATAATATATAGCCAATAAATAAACTATTATGAAAGAAGACTTCATCTAATAGCTAAAATAATCTTAACTTATACAAATATTTATTATGATCTATCTGATTGATAGTAATTAACAACGTTCATGTGATACTTGGTATAATATAAACAAATATCACAACAGTATTTTAACGTTGGAATGAAACGTCGCTTATATATACAGAATGAGGTTATACGATAATAGTTAACGGATTAGTTAATGATAAAGTAGGAAATATATTAAAGAATTAAAAAAAATCCTAAATTATTAAAATAAAAAATAATTTATTTTTAATAATAGAATTAATTATAGACAACATGATTATTACGATTCATACGATTGGCGGTTGGTCCACACACATCATGGTACTGTTGTCTCCATGGGGTCAGATTTACTTTGATATGATATTATTATTAGATTGTAAATTAGTTGTTGGGTTTATCAAAATATTTTATATTCTCAGCTACACACTGAACTTACTGGTGGGTGACGTTTCATCCCTTTTTCTCTTTTAAGTTATTGTGTTGTATTAATCAATCTAATATAATCTAAGAATTAATTATAATAAATAGTATCTCATCATTTAGTTATCTTTATATTAATGTTACGATTATCTTTTTCTTGAGGAGGAAGGATCTAAGTAGCAAGCATTACAAGACCAAGACCAAAGACAGAAGAAGAAGCTAGTTAACTTAAAGTAGACCAAAAGGAGTTTCCAAATGACAAGGCAAACAGAAAACATGGCAGTGTCCATAGCGCGTTCACAACCAGAACCAGACAAAGTGTTAGTTCTAACATCATATCTGTGGTTACCAGTTTACGTAATCCAAATGGAGTGGATTTGACATCATCCTCTATTGATGATTGGAATCATGGATGCCCAATGGAATTTTGGTACAAAGAGCGGTCGTTCACTTTGTCCGCCGCTCTTTGTACCGAAATTCCATTGGGCATCCATGATGATGGTATTATTATTATTATTATTAGTTTGATTATTATCGTTCAGTCGCATATGATACTCACCTAGGCTGTTAAGCAAGTAAGCTTTGGTCGAAACCTACTGCATTTGAAGCCCAAGCGAACGAAAACTTGCTGTTGGAACGATGAACAAGAACTTGCCACCCGCTGATTGTCCACCACTGTTACGATTATCTTTTTCTTGAGGAGGAAGGATCTAATTAAGTGGCAAGCACTACAAGACCAACAGAAGAAGCTAGTTAACTTAAAGTAGACCAAAAGGAGTTTCCAAATGACAAGGCAAACAGTGAAAGATAAATTGGACAATGATCGATAAATATTAATATTAATAACTTCAAATGTATAAATAGATACATAATTATACATAATTTACCGAACCAGAACAAATAACGACTCTAATTAATCTTAATAACTTACGTCCAATAACAACTTTTCAAGATAACAAACGGTTAAGCTTTATTGGATAAAATTGTGCGTATAAGAATTCTGCATCTTGAAGTACAGTATTCCGAATCCGTTAGGAATGACGCTCCAAGTGATACGTGGCACAATCATGCAACAATAAAATAAAGTACAACGTTGCCGGTATATACGTGCAAAAAAACTACTTCTTGTGTTTAAAAAAACAGGACCATAATAACATTGATAATAAATATATGATTATCCAACAAACAGAAAACATGATGGCAAATAATTCAAGGCGACGGAGGAGAGGCGTTTCGACATTGGACCGGGGCCGTAACTGAACGATGGCTATAGGCGATAAGTATCACATTAATGATAATTACTAATTAATTTCATCTCTTCCAAATCAGAAATAAAACTTATTTTATTACTAAATCACTGAGTTTATTAATATTATGCATCAATAAACATATAATATCAACACACTTCAAAAATTGCAAAAAAAATTATATCAAAATTATTGAAACAATACCCCATGGTATTAGCATACAGTAAAATCATTACACATTTCCTACACTTGACTTCATCGTAGGATCAAACTATATCTGAAATAATAAATAGATCATTTTATAATTCAAAACTTGAAAGGTAGCAGATTAAATATAAAATGAATAGTATTTATTGCAAAGCATCATGAAATTAACTATTGCAATACTTTATTAAGCAAACTCTGTTGTTTCATCCCAAGAAAAACAACAAAAATAATATCCATCAAACACTAGAGTTTATCCTTCATTTTGAATAAAGATATAATTATAGTACCAAGACATCGAGATAATCATAATATTATCAACGACATAACAATTATAAATCATCTACTCCACAATCTCTGGTCTTGTCGCGATGTACCAAAGTGTATTTGTTCTAGAATGACCATTTCCACCTGCTTGTTCGTAAACTGAAGCATTGAGACGATTTGTAAGTTCCCAGGCTTGTTGCCATTGGCCTATTGTTGCCATACAAGTATATACTAGAATACTCCATCCATCAGCTTCACAACCTGCAGTATTATGAGTCATAAAAGTATGTTTTAATAAAAATATCAGTAAAAAAATAAAAAGAATAATTCATACCAGGACTTCCTTTACAAGATTCATCGAATATTGGTAACATTTCTTTGACCCAACCAACACTATCTCTTTGTTCAGAAGCAACAGTGAGAGGCAACAACTATAAGTATGAGAATCATTAAAGTTAACAAAATAATAATTGTTTAATGTTGTATGGTATCAAAATTCTTTAACATATAAGAGTTAAAAAGGTTGCAAATCGCGTTTGACAAATAATATTGATTAATTCATTAATTACATTATATTTCATACCTGAATACCATAACTCTTCCAAGGCTCATTACCAAACCAAGTTTGCTCTTGTGCTAACATGCTCCAAATCATTCCAACAACCTTTGGCTCATAAATATCTAAATTGAAATAAAAAATAATGATGTTTAGCCAGATTTTAATGTGGAAGCAAGGACTGCATCAACCTGGATAGATTCTTGACACACCGACTGCACCAGGTGATTGAACATGCCAGTAAGTACGAGCAGATCTGGTCTCAGTTGCGAGCAATAATCGACCAAAAGCTTTAATTCTCATTGCATTCTCATGTAAGTGTAGATAAGCGGGATTAGCATTGCCACTATATGCTTCACTCATAACTTCACCGTACAATGCAATGGCTTCATAAGCTGAAATAGCCTCGGATGAGCTCTCTTGATTTCTACCGTTAGGATAAGGTTTTCCTTGAATTGTAACAACTCCACTAGCCCATGAGAATCCTAGAAACCTACACAACCAATACAATCGATAGTTAATACACATAGTTTGAATAATGCAAGTGTGACATTGAGTACCAATCCTTATGTCTCCAAGTTGGAAAGAACGGATCTGCTTCAGAAGGATTTGCAATATCACGGACCAATAACAGGACATGTTGATGATATTTTCGTGCCCAATCATGATCAAATTTAGATACGACGGCAGCAGCATATATATGATATCCAAAATGATAATGATGATCATTGTAGTAACCAGCTCCAAAATTAGATCCCGCATCGACCAAGGCTAAGAAAATATAATAAAATTGGCAAGATTTAGAATGAAAAAGCACAAAAAACATATCTACTATATCTACAGTACATTACTACGACATTACCTGGACAATTTGGATATGAATTAGCACAACTATCAGTTTCTCCATTATAGTCACAACCGCACATCACCATCCCACCCCATGCATAGTCATAAAGAAGAGGAGATTGAGATGAACCATCCAACCAAACTTGCACTCCCGCTCTTAACCTTCCAAGAGCATCGAGAAACAAATCAGAGTCTGACTCTCCCAACTCATTTGCGATTATTAGAACGCGTGCTAGTTTAGCTAACATTTTGCCTGAAAAGTAAGTATCACCTGCTCCTTTCATGTAGTTATTCGGAATTTCGTACTTCAAATCAACTTCTAATGCAGCGTGGATATCATCCAACATTTCATCTCTTGGTGCTAAAGTTGCAGAGAAACTAGCACGATGTAAGTGTTCAACCAAAGACCAAGATCCTCCTAGTACCTAGTCATTAGTTACCCAATGATGAGTCACTTAGATATCATAGGGCAAAGTAATACTTACTGGACAGGCGAAACCATGAATAGTTGGTGAGCATCCAGCTTTCTGAACAGAGTTCGATGATCCGATAACTGGACGCAATCGCTCTTGATGATGAGGAATGGCATACATTAACAGTTCATTCTTCGGTATGATTGGAGTTTTTGGATCATTGTACTTATTGTTGGTAATATCTGCGACGATGTTAAATATAGATGCAGGCTTCCACATAAAGTTAAGTCTTAATTCTTCATCTTCCGCATCCATTTCGGTGGATGGAAATGTAAATTCAATATCAGCTTTAGCTAAAAGAAGAGTAGAATGAATGACACAACGTGAATATAAATCATACAATATGATCAAAACATCCTAATAATCAAAACAAACCTGTTGGATAAACATCCCAATGATTACGTAACAGAGCTTCGTATTCAGAATTGTCTCTAGGTTGGTGATAGTTACAATCTATGATACAATAATTGTTGTGGTATTCATAATAATAGAGTAAAAGAAATCGTTAAAGAGACTGTTTTTACATTGAGGATTTTGACCAGTTGTACAATTATTTGACATGGCCACTCGAACCATTCCAATTTTCATAGGATTAACTGCTCGCAGTTCGAAATATTCAGCTTTACTAGAATCGTGAGGAATAACAACTCCAGGAGGCAAATTTTCAGTACTTTGTGAAGCTTTTCTTGTGGAGCAAACGAACTACAAAAAGCAATTCCAGGATGTGTGTATTATATTTATTTCATGGCGATCAGTCAGCTCAACATATAATAAAGTCGGTTTAATTTAACAAGAAAAAGAACTTACCAAAGCAGGTTCTGATAGAAATATCAACCACGTCATATCAGAAGTGTCGAATTGAACTTTGATTTCTTGATTGACTAATACAGGTTCAGCAGAAAACACATCACGACCTACTCCACAAACTAATTTCTTTCCTCCAACACCACGATCGATTATGAGTTCATCGCTGGTTGTGCGTTCAATGTATAGTCTCGGTGTTGCATCCAAATAGATCATACTTGTATAAGGAGAGCCACGTACAATAGGCGTTCGCATACTGGGACCTCTTCCAGTTTTTTTTAATTGATCACTTTTCCATTCCAATTCAATTGCAAGCTTGCTGATGGCAGGAGTACCTTGGCTTCTTACTGTGTGTTGTTCAAGAAATGGTTCAACAGCACCTAAACTAAGGCCGTTTTCAAGTTCATATGTCATCTAATATAAAATATAACAATAAAAATGATTCAAAATAAAAAGGAAATAGAGTTAACTCTTACCATTACTGTTCTGTCATTGGCTTGTACATGGGCAGGATGTGTTCGAATACCAGGAATATAACCAGCTGTATCCAAAATATATGGAACTTGAAAAACTTTATTTTCACTATCCGTAGAAATACTTCCTAATAATAAATTTTCATACCATGAATTTGTGGGTAACGGAATATGGGCTTTTAAGAGGTCCCCAAATACTGCTCCAGGTCTAGAAGATTGAGGTCTTTCAGTTACAACTATTCCAAGAGTTGAAGGGTTCACAACTGAAAATGGTTCAGCTTTAGAAGACCAAGCTCCACCTTCAATAGGTAACTCTGATTCAGCATTGTTTGTGAAATTTACTTGCGAAACCATAATACCAACAATGACTAATGTTGCAGCCATAGCAAACAAATAAATCATTTTTGTACTTCTTTTTGATGTAACATTTACATCAAAATCTGTTCTATCTTTTTGAATTGAAAACGCTTCCACTCCATTCAATTGAAACGACTTTTGACCAGCATCTTGCCAATCACAATTTTCAATTATGGGACTATAGGCTGGTTTATTTTGAGCACCGAATCGTGTCGTCTCTGGAAACTTCATCTCAAATCAAAGTGCGACAAATTCTGTTAATGTTTCAGTTGAAAGAGGATTGAAAAAGATTATACTCTAAAAGAAAATAATAGATGCAACGATTTTGGTCACAATTTTTTTGAATGATGTTGGATGAATGAATAAAACTTCAACTTGTTGATTCATTCATTCATTCACTGAATATCATTATATCAAGAAATCCATTGAGAAATCAAGCACGATCCGAAGCATATTGGTTATGTTTTATGCTACAGCTTAAAATTTGGATAGGTTAAATATATTGGCCGTTTCATGAAGCTGACGTGTTCTGTTCGCAAGAAATCGTTGCCGGTTGTTGTGGAACTGTACGCATAGTTGCTTGCATAGTTATACGATTGACAATTCTTACCACTAAAGGAACTGTAACTCTTAAATTTGCATGCTTTATGTTAACAAAATCATTTCGTTACGAATAGTAAAACTGCAGCAGATTAACTTAATAATTATTAGTACTTAGTAGATACCGGTAGACACAAAACACAAATAATTTAATAATTTAGTACGGTAGTACAACATACAAGTAGTGTAGTAGAAATGGATGCAGGTACAAACGATATTATTACTGTGTTTAAAATTTGTGTTTTAATGTAATTATTATACATATTTTTAATTTTAAAATGTATACAGGAAAAAAACTTGAATTAAAAGCTGCAATGCAAGGCTATACAAAAGAATTAGCATATAATGCCCAATTCTCACCAAGAATGCGACAGATAAGAGATCAACAAACTATATGGGATATGCGCCGATATTTGACGAGCAATCCGAGCAAAAGTAAGATTAACCTGAAAGATAAGATAGCGCGTGCCATCGAAGATAATTACGATCAAGATATGAATACGTCAGATTTATTTGCTTTTACAGATGCTGTATCTTCTTTTCTTGATGATCTGATTGATGGAAGGGTAGACTTAAGTGGGGATGACAAAAATTGGAAAGTTACAACATGTCTTTCATCTAATCTAGCAGCGCTATTTGACCATAATGTATCAAAAACAATAATAAAATCTGATTGGATACCTCCAAAGCAGCATGGATTAAATAATGCTCAAACAAAAGCGCTATTAAATAAAGTGCAGAATCCTTCTAATGTAGCTGATTCTAAACCTTCCTCAACTAGCAAAAGTTTCAACGAATCAAAATTAAAACAAAATAAAATATCCAATCATAATCTTGATATGAAATATAACAATTATGATGATGCCGATGATGATGATGAGGAAAATGAAAGTGAAGATGACGATTATGATTTGAAAAGCGAATCGGATTATTTTCCTCGTGCAATGATCTCACCAAATCTTATGCGGGCCCTTGGCTATGAACTGCCCAATGATACACAAACTGTGAGTGATTGGAAGCCACCCACACATTCTGGTCTGAGTAACAGCAAGGCGATCCTGAAACAGAGCGATAAAAAAGTACAGTTTGATGATGACTCCAAAAAAAATGATAGCACGAGCGAGTCGGATGACGATGATAGTTATTACAATAATGATAGTGTAATTAGTGATGATAATGTTCGAAGCGAATTGTCAAATAATTTACTTCGAATAGTTGGAAAGGAGCCAAAAGTATTGAAATTAGATAGTGATTGGAAAGCACCAAGTAAGTCTGGCATGGACAATAGTGAGCCCATCATAAAAACTAAGTTTAATTCCATTCCGATGAAAGATTATAAAGATTATAAATCTCGACGAGGTTCTCAGCAGCTACAGCAACTCCGTGCTGACGATAGTGATGATGAGCAGGACGAAGAAGATGATGGTGATAATGATGATGCGAATTTCATTCCAAAAGGAGCCATGTCTGCTTCTCTTATGAAGGCTCTGGGAATGGATACTATTGGCAAAGAAGTCGAAACAGACTGGAAGCCACCATCGAATACTGGCGTAACAAACAGCAAACCTATTTTCACAAAAAATACCTTAGATGGCAAATTGAAATTAGACGAAGAAAGAGTCCAACAAGTGTCTCACTCTTATAAATCTTCTGTAGCTGATCAATCAAGAACTAGTGAAAGCAGCAAGTCAGGTCATCTCGAGGAAAAACTAGATAGTCGAAATTATCATAATCAGAATAATGACGACGACGATGAAGATGATGAGGATGAGGATCAATACAGTGACCAAGATGATGTTAATGCAGAGTTTGTTGCTCCAAAAGGAGCGATGTCAGCTAGTCTGAGAAAAGCATTAGGATTGGATACATCGAGTGTGGAGGAGATCGTAACTGATTGGCGTCCGCCTGAAGTTACCGGCATAAAGAATAGTGAAGCTATTGTCCTTAAGACGAATGAAGGGTTCAAAATCAATGAAGTTAGAGCAAAACAAGTTGCTCATTCATATCAACCAAGCAAACAATCTTCATCAAGATAATCTTTTATCATTTCTATCATTTTATTTACATTATATTATATGTTTATTTATGAAAGAAACGCTATTATATTATTCTTATTCTATTGTTCGTATTATATATTTACATGATTAGGAATTATTATTTTATATTGCAAATATTATACCCGAATACCTATGGTCTCAGCGAGGACAATCGCAAGAGAGCGTATATTTATTCATATTATAGGTGACATGATTCTTTGCTGAACCATGTGATAATATTTAATTTTATACCTTGATATGTCTGCATGGTTTCGGTATAACTTAACTGTCGCACACCGGCTTATGGCATATTTTATATCGACAGTAGCTTTCTACTAATTATTATGCTGTGTAACTGGTATTATTACTGTTGATTCGAATGGAATATGGTTATGAGAATGAAAAAAGTTTACTCTTAATCGAATCTCATAAACTGTATTATTATTATTATTTTCATTAGTATATAAATTAGTTAACCCCTTTAATCAAATTTATCATTAGATAATAAACTTCATCATTTATTTTGCTGATAATGATCAGTATGATAACAGCTTATGGTTCAAAGGAACAGTAGGGTAGGGTTTCGAACCCTTCTTGACTCATATTATTCACATAATATTATTAACATGATTCCGGGATTCATGATTCCGAATCAGATTGGAGTAACTCATCATAACCACCATATAATAAATATACAGAATATATCATGTTGAAAGATACCATAATTATTGTTTCATTCAAACATTTATTATGAACTTTATTCGTCTGAAAAAATTTAAAACTTTTTATCAATTCACAATTTTTACTAATATTTTGATTAACTTAGATTACCTTACGCACGATATAAAAACAAAGTTGATCAAAACAACAATAATTATAAGCAATACTGTGATGTTACTAGTTTAGCTAACTAAAAGACTAAAAGGTTTAGGTATAAGCTTTGGTTAATAATACTTAGGTTAGATTAGATTGTAAGTAAGCAACACAATACATGCATGAACCACATATTGGTGGAGGGGGCCGTT
>VKHH01006840.1:0-14886 GCA_015144975.1 Epipyxis sp. PR26KG | reverse complement strand
CTATTCCAGTTATCTTAAATTATCATTTATATTATATATATTGATATATAATATAAATGATAATTTAAGATAACTGGAATCGTAGAAAAAAATATACTAAATACTGTGTATCTACAAAATTGAATTATAGCATAATTATGCTAGTGTATTGTTTGGTATACTGTATACTTAAAGTCATTATTATTATTGAATCAACACAAAAAAATGTATTCTTATGAAAATCCTTAATCATTTAAATTATCATTTATATTATATATATTGTATTTATATAATATTAAAATCGAATCAAATACCTCTGCTGCAGAAATAGTTAAATAATAATACGAGTTATCAACAGTTGAATTCGTATGATATCTAACATTTTCTTTCTTTTTGATCTCTTGGATATATTCCGTCATGCTCATAAGTACATCTGTTTGAGGTGGTTTCCAATCTGGATATTTGATTAATGCATTGCCAATATTTTTATTTTTATAATACATAAAGTGGTTATTTTTAGACTTTTCAATAAGTCTTGGTTCGTTTGATATATGATGTAGGATAGATTTTGTTGACTTAAATGGCCCATTTTTCGCTGCATCATTTAATTCAGGTACATTATAAATAACAAATGGAATTTCAGCATTACGATAATCTAGTGCTGAAATTCGATCAGATTTTACCAAGTAATTAAATCTTTGTAAACCTTTAAAATATTGTGGATGAGCCATAGATAAATTCCACTTATTTTTGGATGTATCATCAGGATTCCAGCTTGACAGTAAATCTCCAAGCTTATGATAAGTAGGTTGAACTATTTGTTGTGGATTGGATTGAAAAAGAATATTATTATAATTCAAACCTTCAATGCTACTCACATACTCTTCATAATTTGAATCATAAGCAAAGATAGGTGTATTCTTAAAACTGCTGAATGATGTTTTGTCTGTGTTGTGAATATATTTATGCACAAATAGATATAGTGCGCAGTAAATCCAAACAATAAATATGAATGGAATTAGAAGAAGAAATATCACTTGTAAAGAGCAAATTTTAATTCGCATATTGATAAAACTTGTTAAAAATATTTAACTTTTTATTTGAACGATATAAAGAAGATCTATCATTTTGGAATTTCAAACATTTTAAATTGTGTACTAATTAAGCTTCCAATTTTGCATTCAAACCAATTCCACACTATTTAAACATTCTATATGGCTCCGGAATAGTTAATATTCCATGCGGATTAATATAAACTATTAAAACTATATTCTGACTGGCAGAATCTCGCTCGATTAAATGATAACTATATCGGCAGTCTCGGAACAAAATCGAAAAAAAGAAACCATGCTGGACTTCATTCCTATTTATTTATTCCAGTTACAATTACTGTGAAATTATTTATTCAATATAATCTGTTAGACTATTAGTTTTTATTTATTATTGAAGGTTCCGGGTTCGTCGTTCAGCCGAAACTAGAAACTAGCCGCGGCCTTTTTTTATCACTACTGCTGACTGCTGACCCATAAAATATATTAATTTGTCGAGCTACGTATTGTCAAGCTTATTACTTATTACTGGAATGAAAGTAGCCACCATTCCGTGGATAGGTAAAGGTAGTAGCTGACCGTTGACCTAAACACAGCAATAGTTACATAAGTTTCTACTGTAAGTTTCAGAGATTTTATGGTTTCATAAGTTCAGTAATCAGTAAGTAAAGCAAAATGTTACTAATTGACTAATTGACTAATCCAAATTCTATAATAATTGAAAAGATTGTGCCTAGATTGGTGAAATACAGAATAGCATTCACATTTTGAAACACAGATATACAGCATTCACAACTTTGAATTGATGTTAACCAAATTAATACAATTTCTGCCAGCAGTTGCATATTTCTGTAATATCATCACAACATTTGGTATATTAGTTAGATTCAAGCATGATATAGTCAGCTCTCAAAATATAAAATTCTTATCTTCTTTTTCCAACCAGCGTAGTTATCCTCAGCGATTCAACTCCCCAACAAGACGATTCCTATATCCAATTTCAGAAGTCGACAACAAAGAAAATTTTAAGAATCATGATCATCACATGACGAGCAGTCACCCGAATAATACTCTCTTAAATCAAAATATATATCAACTTCATTTACTTGAATCAACAGATTTGTATTCAGCAGCCGAATTAGCATTTCGCAGCTTTATCGACCAAGATTCATTGATCATTAGTTTAAAATCACATCAAATGGGAATCGTCAGAAAAATAGGAGATATTTTCTCAAAAATCGATGATTTTGACAGTTTTTTCTCTAACTACATTGGTTTTTGGAATAGAGCAGGTTCAAGATTAAAGAATCCATCTATTCAACCAAGTATTGACTCAGTTATTATAGGCATGACATATTTTAATGATACAAGTAAGTTGATTGGATTAGTGGAATTGTGCTGGCAAGAACCGAATGGTTTGCTTGGTGATCCATTTCACTTACCATTTCAATTCAATATACCAAAATCAGCGGAACCTTATCTTTGTAATTTATGTGTTTCGCCTGATTATCGTAGATTAGGAATTGGGAAATATTTATGTTTACAATGTGAGTCTTTAATCAAAAGACAATGGAATCGTGATATTTTATATTTACATGTTGAAAAAAGCAATAAAGGTGCAATTGAATTTTATAGAAATCTTGGATATAGGGAAATAGATGTGTTATCGAAGGCTGATAGAAAGAAACATAATATGAATGATATTATTTATTTTTGTAAAAATTTGTAATTGTATAATAAATTGCTGTACATGTTTTTATTTGATATCAATAAAGTTACTATATTCTTCTTATTAAAAAAAAACTTATTAATGAGATATTATTTGTGTATATATTAAATTAAAAATCAAAGAAATGGTTCTATATGCAATCACGAAGAATTATTATTTGCAGCATCCAATTCTTAACACTTTTTTCAAAATTTGAATTATTTATCCACCAACTCCCACATGAAATATCAATTATATTGAATTGAATTTGATATTTAAAATTAACAATACTATAACTAAAATTGAACGACACTACAGTTATTTTCTGCGATTCTTTGCTTCACCAGTACCAACAGAACCGTAAGTGTTGCCAAATTTCTTCTTCTCATTTCCACTCCCTTCACCACTCATTGCAGAAATAGCCTTTTTCTTCATAATATCCATTCCCCAATATATGACAGATATAACAAAGAAACCTCCATAAATTGCAGCTGTAAAAACAAAAATAATACTTATAAATGCTTGTCTATTTAAGAAAATATATTTTAAAGATAAAATCAAATCGCGATTTATCAGAGAATACTGCAAATCACATAGTTCCTCGAAATTGTTGAAAATATTTACTCGAGTTATAATTACCTCCTCCGTAACAACCAACTGCTGCTTTCCCGTAATCAGTTGGCCCTCTAATGTATAATGGCTGTTTTTGCAACAAAGAACCAATAATAATCAAAAATATTAAGCCTGAAAACGAAAATATACTGCAGCATTGAGCACCTACACAGATTTGAAAATAATAGTAATTAGTTGCGTGTTGAATGAAAAATGAATATAACATTACGATATTGCCAAATTAAATACAACGAAGAAAATTATATGCGGACTTCTTTATAATTAGACAAATAAGCGAAAATATTTTTAACAATAAATATTATGAACTTATGAACTTACAATCCAATAAAGTACATGCCATGTTCTATATTATTAACTTAAAATTCAATAAATGAGAAAGTACTAAAATCGAAAAAATTGCACAGATTCTATTCCAAATATGTTGTCAGAATAAATTGCAGACTCAGCAGAACAATATTTTATTTGTACAAAAAATATATATAACAATAATGATATACCAGTTATAAAATGATAAAATATAAAATCCGCTACGGTTGAAATCCCTGAGTTAATGAATGAATGAATGAGCTATAAATTAAAAGTAAATTTTTGAGAAGCTATCCGTAGGTAGTATAATATTTTCATTTGCTTATAATGAAATTTAACAAATCACGATTTTAAAATAACTTTTATTAAAATAATAACTATCTTTTTATTTTTGGGAAATTGGGATTTCCAGGATTTGGGACAGGACACATATAAAATATATATATACCCAAATACCATACCGTATACTGTAGATCAATTGATAATTTTCTAATTTACATTGATCCCAAGCATGCCCAAAACTGTTGAGCAAATGGAGCGAGAGCGTGTGCGCAAAGAAAAGAAAGATATTGAGAGAAAAGAAATGTTAAGGGTAAAAAATAGTATAACGGAGATAAATAAAAAGAAGGATTCAGGCCTTCATATCGCATCAATTTTGAATGAAAGTTGCGAAACGAAAACTACTGTTCAAAGGAAAGAGGCGAGGAAGCTTAGACATGAAATCAATCGCCGACATAAGATCGAAGAAGTGCACAGAGCATACAAAGCGGATTTAAAAGCAAGATTAACCACAAGCGTTACCAAAAGTTTTCCAGTGCTATTGGAACATCTTAGGCGCAACAGACAATGTATGATTGCACCCAATTTAGAGATACACTCGTTTGAAATCTCTCAAAACAATTATAGTAACAATGAGGAATGCGATGAAATAGAGCGAGAGGTTGATATAATTTATTTGTTTGACTTATATTGCGATAATGTGATACCTTATGGTGATGAAATTCATTTCTCTTTGATTGGAAGCTGCAATCATATAGTCGAAACATTCACTTTGAGATGTCCGCGATTTTACTATCCTGATGGCTTGACTTCTCAAGATATACAAGAAAAATTAGATATTGCCGTAGAGAGTATTTATTCTGAGTATGATGATAAACAAAATTGTATGTTTGGCTTGACTCGGGGAATGAGTATTGGTCAGCGAGAAGGAAGTGTACTATATCATGAGCAAATGAAAGCCTTTAGAGAGAATCTGAATCAAACTCATCGTCATCAAGTTGCTCAAATGAAAGCGGCTGATAGAGATAAAGAGCTTCGTAAATGGAAAAGAATTTTGTCCACAACAGGTGCTGTTCGTGAAAAAACGGATGATTTGAAAGCATTGGTCGAACGAGATGTACGCATAGTGAATGGAGAGCTTAAGGGAAAGTACACAAATAAAAATAAATCATACAAAGGCTTCAATCCGAAAATCAATACTGAATTGTGATTCATATTTTTCCACAGCTTTTAATATCGAGATAAAGACTTGGCCAGTAATACTATCATAATCATTTAATTTTATATTGGATTTACAAGTTTATTGTTAAGATTCACTTTTGAAGTTCATTATTATCAATACTTCATTATTATTCGTTATCATGTTCATAATTTATGAAATATTATTATAAATAAACATATTTTATGATTATATTTTCATTTTATTTATAAATTACCTGTTTCATGTTGTATTTTTGTGATAATATATTGATGAAATATAAATAAGACAATAGTTTATTTGTTAAATGATAATAAAATCAAAATTGTTCATTTCTTTATTACCATTCAATTATAAATAATCTAAAACTAGTATTAACCTTTGTAAATTATGCAACCATTATAGCATTTAATTATTCATTCATTCGTGCAATACTATTTTTCTATTTTTACTTTCATTCATTCATGGATCTTTGCTGGTAGCTACGAACATCAGATATTCAGAGAGTCTAATAATAATATTATTATTTTATTATTATTGTTATTATTATTGTTATTATTATCATTATTATTGTTGTTAATTTTATTATTATTATTATTATTAATATTTTATTATTATTGTTATTCTTATTATTATTGTTATTATTATTATTGTTATTATTATTATTATTTTATTATTATTATTATTATTATTTTATTATTATTATTGTTATTATTATTTTATTATTATTATTATTATTATTATTATTATTATTATTATTATTGTTATTATTATCATTATTATCATTATTATTATAATTATTATTTTATTATTATTATTATTATTATTATTATTATTGTTATTATTATTATTATCATTATTATTATTATTTTATTATTATTATTATCATTATTATCATTATTATTATTATTATTATTATTATTATCATTATTATCATTATTATTATCATTATTATTATTATTATTAGAGTTCATTTCTGATTTTGATTATAATAATTGTCACTTAATAATGTGCTTTTATTGTATATTTGCTCTCAAACTATATCGTATTTGTTGTTACATTCCTGATTCTTGTAAAACGCTTGATATGTTTTTAATTTGTTTAATATTTAAGAAAAATAATAATAATTTTACAATATGAAATTAAATGTCAGACACAATTTTACGGGTTATCTGTTGCAACTTCTTAGCTTAGAGATTGCTATATTTACCTAATTTAATGATTAATAAATATAATGAAATACTATCATTTTTCTGACATCTCTCACTCCTTTCACACGAACACGAAATTCGTCAAAAAATGCATTTTGAAAATAAACAGTTGGATCATATATATGACCGTAACAAAATACGATACGATGGCTTGAGGTGTCAACGGTCAAAATTATTGTAACTTATGTAAGATGGAAAAAGTTACGATTGTGAAGGGGGTATCGTATTTTTGACCATTTTTTATGTCAGTACATACACTCAAATATTATTATTATCTTTCAAGTAAATCATCAAACACAAGCTACTATTTAATCATTCATTTAATATTTATGAATAACTCGTTATTTTACTTTGATACTATCTCTACTTGATAACAATAATTGAACAATATCAATACCTCCTTTTACACATGGAATACATGTTTAAAAGGTGTTGTTGAAATTGTTCAATTATTATTATCAATATAGGCAGATACAAAAGATTGAATGAATTGATTAATATTAAATGAAATGATTAAAAATGAGGTTATACATAAATTATGCACCGTTGTAAAGTAGTGATGTGAAAGGAGGATTACATTATGGATAGACAGACGGATGGATAAATTATTATATTTGAAAATATTTGATAAAAAATGTGAATTAATATTTTTAAATGGACAGTAAATTAAAGATACCTTAACAATAATAATATCCAAGGAGATATTAATGAAAACATTTGTTTGTTATATTATTGTTATTAATATTATTCATCAGAATTCGAGTGGTCGTACTGAGTTTTGTTATGATAAATAATAATAAATAATGATAATATTATTATAATCTTTCAAATAAACAACTATCGGTATTATTTATCTTTACTGTTATATGATTGCTTATGACTAGACTTGTTCGTTTTTTTTAAAAAAAATACATTCATATTATTATGAAATATTATTTTTCATGCATCATATAATCCTCAATTCATTTTTTACAACTGATAGCTTCAAAAATATTATAATATTTTTAAATTACTTGGTCTTTTACTTTGATATCACCTCTACTTGATAATAAATAATTCAACTATATCAATAACTCCTTTCACATATGCAATGAATACTTGGAAGATGTTACTGAAATAGTTCAAATATCATCATCAAAAGAGGAAGATGCAAAAGTTTTTAACACAATGTAAGGTGATAAATGTTATCAATGAATTATTAAGTAGTTTATTTAAAAAAAGTGATGTGAAATGAGGATTATATGATGGATGGATGGATGAATTATTATATTTAAAAATATTTATTGTGAAGATGAATTGTGTTTTTCTTTACACGAGGAGTAAAGCTAAGACACATAAATTAATAAATAATAAATAAATGAATAATTTATTATATTGTTACATGGTTGATTTTGTTTATTAATGATGGTCATACTCACATGATCAATAATAATAAAACTTGATCGAAACACAAATCATTCATTCATTTCTCATGTCCTGATATTATTATTCATTAAATATTGTCATTCATTCATCCATGTAATTCACATTTCGCATCACAACTACCAAGTTATATATGTGTTCAAATGTTACTATCTCTACTTGATAATAATAATTGAGCAATATCAATAGCTTCTTTCACCTTATACATGCTTGGAAGGTGTTATTGAAATAATTCAATTATTATTATCAAGCGGGGAAGATACAAAAGTTAAACATAATGTAAGTAAAAAGTATTGAATGAATTGAATTTATATTCATCAATTAATTAACTATTTTCCAATACTTATAACTTTCCATTTCAAAACTTTTAATAATTTATTAAGCATTTATAACATTAACATTAATAACTTACATCGATTTTAGTACAGCTCCTTAATACGATTGCGACTATCCTAAAAATAAACAAACAATATTAGAAAGTGCAGCATTAATCATTCATTTATTTCTCCTATCATAATATCATAAAACTGTTGTTTATTCATTTAAAGTAAACAGTTCATTAAATATTATCATTCATTTTTCATATCACTTCTTCTTTAAAACTGATTATACTTGTGAGCTATAACCTTAATTCATCCATTCATGCATTGTATAAGCCGTAAGATAAGTTCTGTTGAAATGATTTCATGATTATTATCAAATGAAGCTAATGGAACAGCCAAAGACTTATTGCCTTTATATTTTAGATTTTGGCTTTTGCATCAGTTCCACTCAATAATATTAGTAAAATCATATCAACAATACCTTTCTCATATACAACACCCATGAAGTTATATGACCATACTAGATATGTATGATCATCAATCTTTGATATAGAGTATGCAACAATTATTTATTCATTCATTCATTCATTCATTTGCAAAATATAAGTATGATCATATAATCCAACTAATTGATTCTCTCCTTTGATCTACACATGAAATAACAGTTAAAATAATACATATAAAATAATTTTTTTTAAATACAACGTCTTCGCAATTATTATTAGCTCCATGTGATGAAAAAAAGAATGAAATGTAAACAGCAGCTGAGCTAATTTACATCAACTCCACGGAACATTGATAATACATTTCCATTAATATAATATTCTAGGTCTACTTGATGTTTCTGATCCAAATAATATGGATTGCATCAACAAAGTACTTTAAAACTAATATATTTATTTTATCTTCATATTATTTTAATTTTAAATTCCAGTGATCAGTGTTAACAGAAAAATAAAGCTTTCAATCCCAATCCACCCTTTAATCAAACTTCCAATCATCAATAATATCCTGATATCCTGTGAAAAGAAACAAAAATTTAAGTTTAAAAATACTACAGCATATAAAACTAAACTGAATATGAACGCTCGTAATATAATTATGATGATATGAGATCACAATCAAAATATTGTTACTTAACTTACAGAGGTAATAGACACTTCAATTTTTTCTAACACCAGCCGACCAGCAGTATTTCTTGCTTCCTTATATTTAACTTGTCATACTATAAAATGCAACTGCCCTACTCCACAGAATTGCTAAGATATTGTTGAAAAATCGATTATAATAATAGTTGATGTTGCTATTGGTGTATTGACTTAACAACGATTGGACATTTGAAATTTTCAGTTCAGTTCAAATAAAAGCTCCATAATTGTGGAATTAATTAAATTAAACTGTTATCAGCATTAAACTATGCTATTATACAAGAAGGGGTAAATTTATTAATTGAAGTGTTATTAATTAAATAGTAAGCCATACCTTTATATCAGGTACATTTTTGTGTAACTTAATCTACCCTGGCTCAAAAAAATGCTCCTTGTCGAATACATTTACTCGCACTCAAACCAACTTAGTCAAAGTTTCACATACATCAGCAACTGAAGCCTATAATCACAAAATGCAATACTTCCAACTTACAAGCGGCATCCGACATAATTATATGTTTCAACCTATTGTTATTGAAGCCAATGGTTATATTCATCCTCAATCCCTTAATTCTTCCAAGAATTCGCTTCACTTATCTTCAACTGGATTTTTCCGACAGAATCAGCGAATCCAGTCGACGTTCTACAGTTTTCCGAATCAAATTTCAGTTACTCTACAAACAGTGTTGGACCAAATCCATCAAAATACACAGTGGAGAAATAATAAATCCAACATTTCTAAGGTCACAGTATCAAGCTGAAGAATATCGCATATTTTTCTTCTGTTAGTTGTGATGTAAAACGCGACGGATTCGAGCCACTCATTTTTTAGCATCCATTTATTTATTCATTCATTCATTCATTCACATGAGTTAAATGTAATACCATGTGATTTAATCACGTCAATGAAGCGGATGAGCATAAGAGGTTTTTTTATTTATTAGCTATCTCATGAATGAAAGAATAAATAAATGATGATGAAGATTGATCATCACAGGACAAAGATTAAGTTTATAGTAAGTTTGGAGTGAACGATAAACTAGATTCAATGATCCAATTGCTTATTTTTATTTTTGGGAATTGATTTAATCGCTCTTCATAACATTTCCACGGGCATACATTGCTTACGAGGTAAGTTATACTATACCATTAATAATTAAATTTATTCTTCACATTCTCACTACTGTTCATGTATTAATCAATATAATAGCCACTAATTAATAATTACAATATTATTTAAAATTAATATTGTAAAATGATGATTTACTCACTCAACTCAATCATAACAAAATATATTATTATATTATCATCATTTTTTTTTCTATAAATAATGCATATAATTATTATTATTTATTCAACAAAAACAATCGCCTAAAATCAAACTGATTAATTTATAAAAATATGTATTATTATTATTATTATTATTATTATTATTATTATTATTATTACAAAGATCAAATATCTCTTAAAACATAATAATAATAATTATTATTGTTAATATTATTATTATTGTTATTATTATTATTATTGTTATTATTATTATTATTATTATTGTTATTATTATTGTTATTATTATTTTTATCATTATTATTGTTATTATTATTATTATTATTAATTATTATTTTTTTTTTTCAAAAAGAAAAAATCAATTTTATATTTTATTAAAATCACTCATTATATCATTATTTAATTGAACCAACTTTTCATTCATTAATAATAATTGTTCTTTTTCAAATAATAATAATACTTTTTCTGTTTCTGCTTCGATCAATTTTTGCTTCATTAATTGTAATTCTGATAATAGCGAGTTATTATTGAGTGATGATGATGACAAGTCTGATGGAATTGCATCCTTTTTATTCTGTAATTCATATGATAATAGCGAAGATGGTCTCAACAAACCTACCATGGCATTATTATTATTATTGTTATTAATGGACATAGTTGATATGTTTGTTACAGCCTGATCAATCGCTTCCTCAACAACACTACAGCATGTGATCTTCACTTGGTCATTTGAAACAAACAAATTATTATTCACATTATTATCATTATCACTCTGACTTCCAATGGCAGATGTGATGTATTTTACTGCTCTCTCCATAGCGATCAAATAATCTCCTTCAATTTTCGCACCATTGCATTGCATGATATCATTCAACACAGACTTCACTGTCTTGTTACCTTCTAAAGGAGATCCAAGACCCTCTCGTTCCATATGCTCTTTCAACTTCATTTCAACACTTTCCACATATGTATCAACTGCAATTGGTAAGCAACCATTCTCAAAGAATGGACCATACTGAATAAAATAATAATTTATAAAATCATAATAATCACATATCATTATTATTATAACTACTATTATAATAATTATTATTATTATTGTTACTGCTAACTCCATCCCATTTAACCAAATGTAGAAGTTTCTGAGTGGATGCGTTTCTAACCAAAAACTTCCGCAAATAGTTTAAGGCATAAAGGGCTCGTATACAGAAGTTTTGGTATGAAATACAATATTCCAATTATAAAATCTGTTTAAAAAACACTTAGCTATTGATCAAATGAAACAGAGGAAGTATTATAATAATTTAGCAGCATGATGTAACTTACCTTAATTCCATCAGTTGTATCATTTTCATCACCAATCATGAGTGGAAAGAGTCTTTCAATCATGCCAAGATTTCTCAATTCAACAGCTAATCGATACTCGAGATACACATTATCACACTTTGACTCTTTTGTTAAAGATTGGAAATTTTGCCATGATTTCGATGGATGATTTATGGCATTTCTTGACATAATACAAACAAAATTCCTAATTATTATTGTTAATGCAATTAATATTTTTCATATGAAGTATTTTAGGAATGTAAGACAATAATGATAATAATAATAATATAAATATAAATAAGAATAATAATAATACTTCTTATTTGATACCTACTATTCATTAAACCAGCACAAAATCCTTCTTCCCAATCGACTCCAGCAGCTAAACATTCTTTGTCCCACCATACCGAACAACCTTTCGATATTAATTTATGATATAATGTCTCAGCATGCTTAAAATCACTATTAACTCGATATGAAATAAATATCTCATATTGTGGGGCATCACCTGATATGAAACAATTAATAGTATACAAGTTAACACAACAATTATTAATCAATGAGAAGATGAGAGAAACTGCAGCACTACAAAATAAAATAATTAGTATAATAAAAGAGTGAAATTTATTGCAAGACTTATTTTTTTCATTCAACTCATACAACACGATGTTAATGTCTCTTGAAGATCTTAAATAAATATGAGCTTTGTCTACAATAATAACTTCACTATAGCATTGTTGCAATGATCACAATTTGCAACTTAGAGTGATGAAGATTAGTAAGCAATGAGATGATAATTATTAAACGGAATTTTATCCCATTAATATGGATCATATCAATGGATTCATAATCAGTTCATTATGTTAACAACGAAAAAGTATTAGTTTGATTGGGACTGCAAGGCGAACGATTCTGCATTTACCGCACATGATGAATTGAATGACAAAAATATTATATTGGAATAATGTTGTTGTAGAAGAAACATCATTCATAGTTACAGAAAAATAAATAGCAAGAGAGAGTTTTTATTTCTTTTATCATTCAATTCATTCATCAAAAAGTAATAATTTATTGTTATTATGATAATATTATCTATTAATGAAAAGAGGTTTATATTATAATAACATCTCAATGCCATCTTTAAAACATGAACTATTATATGTTATTTCATACAAACAATCCCGGAATCATATTAAATTAATGAATTGAATGAAAATAGAAAAATATTTATTTTTGAATTTATTTTTTATAATTATATAATATAATATTTTACCTATCATCCTCGCCACTTTCTTCCCAGTCAAGAAAGGATGATTTAATATTCGATCCATAGAGGGTCTTTTAAGAGGGTCCTTTTGAAATATCTGAGATAATAAATTCTTTGCCAATGGTTTCTCATCGATCCATGCGAGCTTGTGATGTTTGATATCATCATTCCAATTCGCTAATAATTTTAGTTCTTCTTGATGCAAATTATCGTCTTGGTCCGCATCGAATAATGGGCGTACACCAGGATGAACCATAGCATACAACAAGCACCCAAGAGACCACACATCAAATGAAGGATGAGCGACTAGACTATTATAATCATTGTTATTATTATCTGATGAAACGGAAGAAGATTTCACATGATACTTTCCATTGATTGGATCCATTATAATTGCTTCAGGAGGAACATAAGCACTACTTGATTTGAAACCAACTGAATCATACCCGATCAAACAAGCAGCATCGAGATCAATCAGTCGCCAAGTGCCATTGACTCGAACTAAGTTAAGAGGTTTCAAATCAGCATGAAGGATGTTTTTAGAATGCATTTCTTGAACAGCTTCAAGAAGTTGCTTGAAAATATGAACTACTTGATCTGGTTTATAATCTTTACCAGCAAACCTTTCTTGTTTTAATGCAACGAACATATTTCTTTCTGTTACATATTATTATAATAAAATTAGAAAAATTATCTTCATAAATAATATAATATTAATTATGTTATTAAATATAGTATTAATAATATTATTTTATTATTATGATATTATTATGATAATTAAGTTCAATAAGCATATTGTATTTGCAGTAACAAAATATTAATAACATTATTCATATTATTAGTATTTTGGTACCTCCAAGTGGAAGTACAACCATATAGTAAGTCTCCACTCGCTTCTTTGAATCACCCATTAAACTGCCTGTTGGAGATAAAACTAAAGCTTGAAAATCTGAAATCACATCAGGTTTCGAAATAAAATCTGGATCCGATAGGTTAGGATAAGTGGCGATTATATCAATAACAGCATTTGGGTTAAAATTATATTTTCTTGTTTCGATTTCTCGAATAAACTGTGATTTTATTCTCATAATTTTTAATGCAACTCGACGAAGAATCGCATGACCAGTGATAGGATCGATGTCAGGATTGGACTCATCGATAGCTTTATAGACAAAGCAAGTGGATGATGTATGGTCAGGTGAGCGTTCAGACAGCATATAACGGCCATGTAGTAATCGAAGAGATCTGTACGTATAATATAACATAATACAAGTATCATCATATTATAATAATGTGGCGAGTTGAATCAATCATGTATTATCATATTGGTTACCTTAATACAAAGCTGTTTTCAGGATTGGCGACATCATTTGCAACACGTCCAAAGCTATCCTTAGCATCGATTAAATTTGGATACATTATTGCATATTTTTTGACGATCGATGTGACATCATTCATAATAAGCAACTCCAACCAAGCAACATGATCATTATAAATCCATGCTTCTAATGGGATGTTAATCTAAATAGAATAAAATTAAAAAATTATCATAAAATAATTATTTTTGATAGAAATTACGAAGTCAAATGGAAATAAGTTGAATCTATTACTTATAATAAAATTAAAAAGTAATAAATCTTAATATTTTACAATTTACAAAAATAATCAAAATAATACATAATAATAATAATAATAATAATAATAATAATAATAATAATAATAATAATAATAATAATAATAATAATAATAA
>VKHH01006839.1:0-14900 GCA_015144975.1 Epipyxis sp. PR26KG | reverse complement strand
TTCAGTTCTAGGACTGTCACTAAAAGCACTACGCCAATTTGCATTAGGTTCCATGACTGGTTTTACAGCAAATTTTTGGGTGATACTATTGTTACTAACTTGGGATGTGGGACTAGAATCTGTTTTCTTTATTTTTGATCTCGGAAGATTAGATGAGAAATCTTGACTTGATAACATACGATTTAATTCTTCTTCCTCTTCAGGGCTAAATACAGGCATTTTATTCTTAGCATATAATCTAAATGAAGAATATCGTATTTTGCGATTGCAGTTTTGAGAAATCGATTTTACACAAGTATTTGTTGTGATCAATAAAATAATATAAACCAGTAGAGATATATCTTTTTTCATGAAAATTAATTATTAAACAAAAATGATGTTTTAGTATTTTTAGTTATAAAAACATGAAAACTATAAAATATACTGTATATCGGATATTGCAAAATAGGAACAATCTTCTAAGCTTTATTACAAGAGACGTACCACACTGCATTATTTCCAAGAGTCCGGTTTTCTTCCAAGATTTTTTTTGTCACAATGAATGAATGAATGAATAGGAATTAACTGAGCAAACCAAACCAGTTCAACTAAACAAGAGGAACAAGCTAGAAAACATAGCAAGTTCTTAAGCTCTAGCTTCTTCGACTCAATAATGAATGAATGAATGAATCATCCCGTTTAGGATTCAAAACGATTAAAGGTTATTATAAATAACATAAAAAAGTTAAATTTCATCAAACTACGATCATTTACAATACGTAATCTCCCACTAACAGTTTGAAAGTCCGGATTACAGATTCTGCTTTCCGCGCAAAAATATCTGACGTATATGGTATAATAAAAATTAAAATTAATTTACAACGACTAATAATAATTCTGAAATACTGTAAGGAAAATGCTACAATTATTCCATTGAATGGCTCCTGTTGACTGCTGAACATCATTCGCTAAACATCCAACCAACTAAATCGCAAGTAAAATGATTTTCGTTATTAGGTTATTAAATATCATAGTATTAAGTTCAATATTGTGCACATTGAATGGTATACCAACCGGAAAGCCTTCTCCTACACCTTCAAAATGTCCTAGTAGTTTACCTTCACCAATTCCTTCAAAGATTCCATCACGATATCCCACAAATATTCCAACCACAGTTCGTCCTTCCGCAGCTTCCACATCTACACCGACATCATTCCCATCTACAAATCCTACAATTGAACCTACATTTGAGCCAACTTTTGAACCAACTTATGAACCAACTGATACTCCATCTTCTTCTCCAACTGTTAATCCAACCTTAACTCCATCCCGTAGTCCGTCCAAATCTCCCACAATTAAACCTACATCAGCAAGACCATCAACCAAGCCAACTGCAATACCCTCAAATCCAACAACCAAGCCAACCAATACTCCGTCAAGTATTCCCAGTAAGATTCCTTCTTATCGACCAACATCGCTTCCTTCCAAACCTCCAATTTCTTCACCTTCGAGTTATCCAACATCTAAACCGTCTGCAAAACCATCTGCTTATCCCAGTAAACCAACACCAAAACCATCATATATTCCAACTACTCCCTCTCCCAAACCAACTTATCGACCTACTTGTAAACCTTCTACAATTACTCCTACAAAGCGTCCATCAGCATATCCCACTACAGCAGATCCATCAGCTGAACCTACTTTCATTCCTTCGTTTAATCCATCCGAAGAGCCCACTGTTGAACCATCTTTCGAACCTACTTTTTATCCAACTGAAATCCCTTCAAGTGTTCCAACTTTCTCCCCGTCATTGTATCCGTCACATGGACCCTCTTCCATTCCAAGCAACAGACCAACTGGAATGCCAACAAAACCAACTGCAACACCTTCAAAAACTCCAACCGTTTCTCCAACAACTAAGCCATCTTCTGAGCCTTCTTCTAAACCGACTTCAAAACCATCTAACCCATCAGCTCATCCCACACCTGCTCCTTCAGCTCCGACAACTAAACCAACAAGCAAACCCTCCTCCAAACCAACTGCAGTCCCTTCTTCAATACCAACCAACTACCCAACAGCAGAGCCAACTACAGCATCCCCTTCTTATGAACCAACAATTATTCCGTCTCAGATCCCAACTTTTGAGCCCACTTTCGAACCCTCTTTCGAACCAACATTTAACCCAACTGAAATACCAACAACAACTCCAACTAATAAACCGACAACTAAACCTTCTATTAGACCGACTACACGTCCAACAGCTAAACTGACATATACACCCACTATACCAACAGCTAAACCGAGTAGTAAACCTTCGACGAAACCGTCTGCTAAACCGACAACTAAATCAACTGTTACACCAACGGTAAAGAAAAATGAAATAATTCCGAAACCGTCTCCAAAACCAACTCTTAAGGCTAACAAGAATCCGACTGGGAAGCCTCACCATTCTTCAATAAAATCAAGTTTTCGTCCATCTCATAAATAAAAAAACAAGATTTTTTTTGTATATTTGTTAACAATAGTTTATCACCAAAACAGTAACTTTTTATTCAAACGATCTTATTTGATCGTTTGTATTTTGATATTCATGCTGCTATATTTTGTACATTTTTTGTCACCAACCGATAATCTAATATGATAATAAAATAATAGTAAAAAAAACTTAATTTTTTAATTTAATTTTAGATGATAATTAAGGATTCATTATTGATTAATTGAATATTATAATTGAAATTTTAGTTTTATTATACGTAGTTCCTAACGACAAGAGATAACGTTTTGAACATCTTAATCGATAATATTTATTATTTAAAATAATGGACATTTAATAATAAAATAACCTGAAGTTATGATGGAGGACTTCCAAAACCGTCAGATTACTCAGGGGGCTTTTCCTAAGTTATGATGGAGATGTTAATTTCTGTCGAAAATCTTGGCTCACCTTAAGGTGATTTGAAGATTTAAATAATCTTCATATTATTTTGTGAAAAATCAAAAGAGAAAGCCCCCTAAGTGATCTGTGAAAGTTTTGGAATTCATCCTATAATTTAAAATGACAATTTAAGATTATTATTATTTAATTAGCATCATTTTTATTGTTAATATATTTGGCTGATTTTATCATATGATCAATTATTTTCTGAGCATCTTTACGAGAAAATGATGTACAAACATCAGAAACATCCTTAATCTTCATTATTTTCTCTAAATTCTCTTTCTTTTTTAAAATAATACTCGACAAGTTATCATAATTCAATACAATATCATTATCTATATTATTATCATTATTATTATTATTATTATTATTATTATTGTTATTATTATTGTTATTATTATTATTATCTATATTATTATCATTATTATTATTATTATTATTATTATTATTATTATCATTATTATTATCATTATTATTATTATTATCATTATTATTATTGTTATTATTATTATTAGGCATAGATTGTATGAATGGAATAACTTGAATATTATATTCAATTGCATAATTAATAGCATCATTAATACATGCTATCTTAACAATAATATGTTTATGTTCATTATTCTTATTTTCTGATTTTTGAAAATTTGCGACTTTTTGAACAGCTCGTTCAACAGCAGCTAAACCAGCACTATCATTGTCAAGTAATAAAATAATTAATCCAGATGATGAATGTTTTGCTGCTAATTGAATCTAAAAAATAACATTATAGTAAATAATAATCTTTGTTTTATTATTATTTTACTTTGAAATGATATAAACCATATTAAATATATAACATTTTTATAAATTTATTTAAGTTAGTTTGTTTTAAAATAATATTTAAAAAATAGAAAATAATAATAATAATAATAATATATATAAATTTTTTTGAAATTAAGCAGCTTGAATTAAAAAATTGTTTTTGCTGGCATTGATTAAAAAGAATAATAATATTATTTAATAAGTTTATGATAAAATATATATGTATATTATGTATAAAGAAGAAAATAAAAATATAATAATAAAAAATAAAGATAATAATAATAATGATAATAATAATAACAATAATAATAATAATAATATATATAATTTTTTTTGAAATTAATAATAATAATAATAATAATAATAATAAAATGAGCAATAATCATCGTAACTAACTTGTTCGATGGTTAAAGAGGTTCCCATACAAGCAACAACATTCCTAATTCCAACTTCATAAAGACTTATCACATCAAAATATCCTTCGACAATAATCGCCGAGTCCATCCAACGGATATATCGAGCAGCAACATCCAATCCAAATAATGTTGTTTTCTTTTGGAAAATAATCGAAGAAGGAGAATTAATATATTTATTATTTATTGTACCATTGTTAT
This sequence comes from Epipyxis sp. PR26KG, assembly GCA_015144975.1. Taxonomy (NCBI): domain Eukaryota; class Chrysophyceae; order Chromulinales; family Dinobryaceae; genus Epipyxis; species Epipyxis sp. PR26KG. The sequence goes on along the minus strand of VKHH01006839.1, from coordinate 10,568 downwards.
TAGGACGAGATATTAATATACGAGCACCAAAACCAATAACTTGACCATTTTCATCTCGAATTGGTATCATCAAACGATTCCTAATATATACATTAATAATATAAGAAAATTATAAATTATTTATTTTGTATTGAAAAAATTATTATTATTATTATTATTATTATTAATATTAAAATTTATATAATAATTATTATTATCATCATTATCATTATTAAATTATTAATTATGTTTCATCTTTATTATTATATAATTAAGTAATAAAGATGTTATGATTGTAAAATAATAAAAATAATTGTTATAAATATTAATAATAACAATATTTATACATTTTCAAAATTCAAAGGATCTAATGGGAAATTAACTTCTATTACCTAAATCTGTCGAGAATCGATTGAATTCCAAATGGTTCATTATTTAATGAGACAATCGGTAAATTATTATTATGATTATCATTATTTTTTTTAATATTATTTGCTGATGCCTCATTTCGGTGTACAGTTGCGATACCAGAAGCTATTAATTCTGCAAATGAAAAACATTTAGACATCATATTATCATAATCCTGAGAAGAACTTTGTGAATATATATTTTTATTATTTTCAAATTTTATTTTCTCAAAATTATTATTATTATTATTATTATTATTATTATTATTATTTTGATTATTATCATAGTTTTGATTAAGATTCCAAGTTGTAAATGATGGATCTGAGTCATCAGCAAACAAATGAAACCAATTACATAAACATGAAGCATTCATCACAGATTTTAAAAGAATATTAGAGTAATATTCATTGGGTTCCTTCATTAATCCTAATAAAACATAAAAATCATAATAAAATTAATAAAAATTGTCATTGAAAAAAATCTCGAATGAAACATAATGTAAATAAAACTGTCGATATATGCCCATCCTATCAAGATAAGACCATTTGCATTTGCATTAATACTTTCTCAAAATTCAAGATGACACATCATGATTATAGTGTCAGTTTTATATGTAATCTATTCTAAAAACTAAAAATGTCCCTTCAAGATATCAAAAAACATGAAAATATATATATTCTAAAAATCAATAGTTAAGATATAATAATATCAACCTGAATTTAAGATAATTTGAGGATAAAGTTTTCTCTTTTTTTCAAATATTTGCTCTCTAGCAAGAGGAGCATATCCAATTTGAAAAACATTTATTGTATGTTGACTAATCCCTCTATTATATAAATGATCACGGGCCTTCTTAGCAGCTGGATCCTATGTGAAAATGATATCATATTTTCATTTTATTAGTTATGATACATACTAGATATTTTGAGAATATCATACATTATTATATAAAAACATTAAATATCTTAAAACAATAAACAGTATAATAATCATAATCATAAAATATTCACACTTACACTCTTCAAACGTGCGGAATAAAACGACGCTGATAATTTCAAAATTGAATAAATTCTTTGTAAATTTTCCTGCTTTATAGGACTCGGAGTTGGCTTGCTTATCATTTTATTGTTATTACTGTTGGTAGATGAAGTTTTTGCCTTAAGCGGTTGAAGAGTGAGTGAATCAGAAGATCGTTCATCTGGTTTTGGAGGAATAATTGGTGTACTTTCACCTTTTGCAACGCTTATCCTAATAAAAATAATTTAAACTTGTTATAAATTAATCATATAATATACCAATCATTCAATCAGTAAGTGAAACAAAGTGTAATTATAATATAAAACATAAAACAAAGTGAAACATAAAATATTATCGATATACTATACTTTAACCATAATTTTTTCAGCAGTAAAGTTGATCACAAAATACATTGTGTCATGAGTTTAAAGTATAAAATTAAACACAAAGGTATACTCAATAGGAAATTAGATGAGCAGTTGGTAATTACCTAATTTGACTATATGATTCTAACTCATTCAGAGCTGATCGAAATGATAATTTTTTTCGCAATTGAACATATGTAAACATATCACCAGATGTACCACACGAAAAACAATTAAATATGCCTATCTCATCATTAATATGCATTGATGGGTTTGTATCATTATGAAATGGACATAAGCACGTGAACTTCGTTGGTGTGTCACTATTCTTCCAACCTGGAATTAAATTGAAAGAAGGATCAACCAGAGACACTACCTGAACAAAATAAAATAAAATAGATAAGTAATAGAGAATACAAAAAAGAAAATGTTTCAAACAACCTCAGACAACCGCAATGAACTTTTAATTTTTTTAGAATGTTCCCTCATAGATTCTAATGAAGATGTCATTATTATATTCGTAGTTTGATAATATCTTTGATTTATGCGACAGATTTGGTGAGGAAAAGACCAAACCACAGGTAAAACTAACCAGAAAAGAGATGCTTTGTTCATGTAAAAAGATAACTCTGACAAAATTACTCGCAATTTCATAATCTTCTAACTATCCTACTATATAATCTATAATTTACAGAAACGAAATAATAACATCTCATATCTTTCTAACAAAATCATGGGTAACAGATATGCAATAGATCTGCTGTACATCTTCTTTTAATATTTTCGTCATTATTTTATTTAATTAACTTATCATAATACTTCCTCCGTTCCATTTGTCTACATATAAAAAAGACGAATGTTTTGGTTTGACGGACAAAATTTTCTCAAAACAATTTTTTTACGAACAACTATTTGTGTTGTACCAAACTTAAATTTTTAATAATAGCAATAATGAATTACTTTTAACTTTCGTGTTTATGAATGAAGCAATCATTTGCACTATCAACTGATTATTGACTAGGGTTTTGCACAAATTTAATTTGATATTACAAGAAAATGAGTTGGTCGTACCAAATTATTCGTTCGTGCAACCAAAATATTTTTCCGTCTACACAAATTCTACTTCGTCTGACGAAAAAAGTTGTCTGTACAAGAACTTGGACAAATGGTCAAACGGAACATCGAAGAAATTGTTGGGCCCTCCTGATGTTATTACTTTACCCGGCCCGGGACAAGTGGGAAGAGGGAAGTGGGAAGTATCAAAATTTATAAAAAAGATAATTAATTCGAGTCTTATTATATAGCATACTGATTTTATAAACCACATAAACTTTGTTGTTAGCACGAATTGGAAATTCAAAATGTCCAAAGCTACACTTAGTGAAACGAAAAAATTTTCGGTGTTTGAACATTCCACAAACAAAAATGTAGCATCGAAGAATGAAGGTGAGCTTCAATGCTTATTATAATGTTTCATGTTGTGGAATATACTTTGCGACTTAACTATTTGGTTTTCTCTGATTTAATATTTACCTTCATGTACAGCACTTTGGGGCTTTTTTTTCAATAAGTTTTTAATTTTATTTCACTTCAAAATTAGAAATAAACACTAATATTTTACCTTCAGTGTATATTATGCTGTAATACATTATTCTGTTATGAGTTTTTTTTGAATGATAACTTCTCAGTTTTGAATCTAATATTCTTCTCATTTTTAATCACAGGTGGCTCATATAATAGCGAATTAGAACGTCTCAAATCAGCAGAGAAACAAATGACAGAAATTGAAACACGGATATCAAAATTAGAATCAACATCAAGTTCAAATCCAAATATCTCTAATAATAATACTGCAACCATTGAAAAGGCTTTAAAATCATATCAAAAACAAATATTAGAAAAGTTGAAGCCAATACGGGATTTGATGGCAGAGGAAGGGGGTGATATTTCTCAAGTCAAACAAGAAAGAGATGAAGCGATTAATGAAAATAAACAACTCAAAAAAGATATTGAAAGATTAAACTATCGTGTAAAGCATTTAATTAAAGCATTAAATGAAGAAGAAAATAAAAAGAAATGATAATTATTATGAATGTAATTGATATGATTAGTTTTCATTTAATGAAAATAACAAATATTATTATATTAATTATTAACTTATTAACAAAAAGAAAACAGATATCATAATGACTTATAATATTAGTTATGATTTTTTATTTTTATATTCTAAAAAATAAGTTGTATGATCCAGTATTACCTTACTAAAGTTTGTATGAATATATTTTTCAAACAAAAAAAATTGAAATAATTCTTCAATAACATCTCAAGACAATCTATGAATGGTTAATTAGTTATTAGATTTTATGTTAATTAAATTTATCAAATATGTTTATATAATAAATAAAATTATATAACACAAATATAAAATAAATATAACAAATATTATTTCAATTTTAAGATAATCTTCATGAATTATTGTCCATATCCTTATCAATTGTTATATTATATTGTTATAGAATAGTCTTTCGTTCATTCACACATTATACAAATAATCAACATAAAAATAAAATAAACTTCATTTTATAATTTATATTTCAATTCTAACAAAGAACTTCTTTAAGTAAATCCAATCTTTTTGAGATTTTATTTTGTTTTTCTGCTTCATCTTCGATATCATTATATGCTTTTTCTAACAAAAATAACATTCTTTGTTTGCTTATTCCTTTGAGAAATTCTTGAAATGATGATTTTGTTCGCATAAATGAAATCGTTTTAGGGGGCTTTTGTAATAATGAAATTAATTCTTCATCAGACATTGACACACCTTTACCAAAATTATTACTTATTAGCTTACTATTATCATTATCCATCTCTTCTCTCGCACTCGATGAAGGGGTCACTGTAACAATAATATTAACAATACAACATTATTATTATCATAGCGATTAAATAATATTATATATATTTATTAAATTAGCCAGTCTAATACTAACAAAATAAATAATAAAAATAATTTTGAAATAATAATAATAATAATAATATTAATATTAATAATAATAATAATAATATAAAATTAGTCAACCATCAGAAAAATGAAAACGAAAATAATCATAATTCCTATGCAAGGCCAGGCATGAAATGCTATGTACACTCAAGTTAAGTAATATGATTAAAATTATATATTTTCATGCTTACCATCATAGGTGAGATCAAGATTGTTTGTATGATTTGATGGAATAACATTATTTTTCGATTTATTTTTCATTTTCTTTTGAGAAATATATAGTTTATCTTTATTATCTTGATTATTTGTTGTGATTGTGGTATGTAAAGGTCTAATATGTGTCATTGGTTTATCTACATATTCTCTACTTAATAAATCATGTAATTGTTCATCACCAAATGATGATAATAATGACAAATGATTACTATGTGCATTATTATTAATATTATTACTATTTCTTCTACTCGGTGATAATATATCATAATCATATGTTTTATTATTAGTAATATTTGGTGATGATAATCGAGAAGAATATTGAGTAGGTGTCCCTGGTTGCTGATTAATGGACGAATAAGATGTTGGACGAGGTAATATTGAAGAAGATGGTTTATCTAGTTGAGGTAATAATGGGATTTGGATATTTTCTTGTTGTTTTAATAATTGATCTTGTGCTGTCAAATCAGACATTATTTTACTGATTGTACTCGAAAACAAATCATCACTTTCTTCCATATTAATATGATTATTATCGTTATTATTATTATCATGATTATTATTATTATTATTATCATTATCATTTTCATAATAATCATATTCATTTGTTATGTTATTATTATAAGATTTATTCGATATTTTATTCTGTTTTGATTCTTCATTATTATCATTATAATTATCATTCGTATCATTCGAAAGGACAGTTTTTACAGTATCGGAAGCTTTATTCTTTTTATTTTCTGTAGATGTACACTACAAAAATATCATTAAATAATAATTTTTAAATTAAAAAATTAACATTTAAATAAAATAATACTTACCATATTAATGATTGAGTCTCTTGTTAATATTTTTTCAGAATTCTTTACTTTATTCGATGATTTCTTGTTGCTTGCATCATAATGTTTTTGCAACTTGTGATTATCTATTATCATAATATGAATTATAATATACGAAATAAAATTATACAAATATTATAATACTGCTTATATCTATAAGGACTATATAGCATCTTGATGTTGCTTTTGACAAACAATAACACATATCAATAATATCTGACAAGCAAGCAAGGTGTCCTGAGAGGTGTAAAGTATTAAATGTAAAGTATTACTTTCAGAATTGCTTGTTTCTTTGTCCGATATAATTGATTTGTGTCAAGAGCAACAAATAACAATGATCACGAAGGAGCGATATACAAGAAAATTTGAGTCCATTATATGACACACTACATTAAATGATAGAAAATTAAAATATATGAAAAATATAAAACCTTCTTTTGGATCTTCTTCATTGTCACTATTAGCATTCTTATCAATAAAATGTCTGCTTTTCATTATCATAAAGTCATTTGTTTTCTTATTATTATTATTAACATCATCATTGTCATTTTCATCTTCTTCCTCCTCTGATGAGTTCATGTCTTGAACCCATTTGTCAATTGCAGCTAATGAGCCTTGTAAATTAAATCCAAGACTCTTCCCAACCTATCAGAATTAGAATAAAATTTTAAATAAAAAAAACTGAAAAAAATATGAGGGCTTTTAAAAAATGTTTTACAAAAAAGTTGGAATCGAAATCTAGACGCGAAGCGTCAAGAATAAAAAACAAACGAGAATTATGAGGAAAAAACTCATTAAAACTCATTATTAAACAATGGTTGTCCATTGTGGTGCATCTCAAGAGATGGTCAATATAAAAAATCAAGAAAGCCCCCTCAAAACCGACAACCTCATTAATACTGAAAGAATATTTTGGAAAGTTTATTAACAATAAAACTTTAAACAGAAGAGAAACTAAACAAAAGGTAGACTAAAACTTACCATGGAGGATATTGTTTGATTCATACGATTATTATTTTGAGTATTTTTTGTGACTGTATTCGAAGCATTAGTATTTAATTCCATACTTCCTCGTGATTCACTTCTACTATCACCACGATTTGAACTTGCAAAACTACCTCGTGAATTATTAATATTATTATTATTGTTATTATTATTTATACTATTTATAAGTTGATCATTCATGAATGAAGATGATGAATATCGCAAAGGATTAATTAATTCGTGAGATAACCGACGATTATTATTCGTCATTGCAATTCCTAAATAATCAATAATAGGAATATTATCATCATTTTTTGTTTGACGTTTCGAATTTTTCAAAAGAATATCATTTTCAGAATCATCATTACTATGATGTTGATTATTGTCATCATCATCTCCATCATCATTGATACTATACTCATAATCACTATAATCATCATCTTCATCCTTCGTATCATTACCATCATCATCGGAATGATTAATTGTTTGGCGATGAATACGATTCGTTACATTTCTTTTCACAATATCTTTATGAATAATACTAGAACTAATAAATGAATTATTATTATTGATATTATTATTAATATTATTGATATTATTATTAATATTATTGATATTATTATTAATATGATTACTATTAATATTATTACTATTATCATATGATGTATCATTTGCATTGGATGATCTAAACCAGGATTGGTTCATTGCAATTGGTCCGAAATGATTTATTTTATTACTTTTATTATCATCATTTTTTGTGGAATTATTAGTACGAGAAACATACGATTCTTTTTCTGTTAATTGTTTCTTACTTGCTATTCGGATATTATTACCATAGATACCCTCATGAATAATAGTATCATCAGTACCAGTTGCAGTGATAGTATCATGATAAATGTCAGCAATTGTCACTTCATTATTATTATTATTTATAATGTTATTATTAGGATAATTTATTTGGATTTTGTGTTGAGATCCATCATCTTTTCGTGGATGAATTGAAACTTTAAAAGGCAAAGAAAAATCAGAATTAGTATACTCACGACTTGTGTTTGGTCGACTATTACTCATATTAGTTGAGTTAGCTGATTGAGGTCGACTATTAACACGCAAATTATTATTATTATTATTATTATTATTGTTGATGGGTGAGTCAACAGCAAAAATAATGGAACTATTACTATTATTCCGTTGTTTGGATGATGATGACAAAGGAGTGGCAGTTTTAGGTCTTCGATTACTATTATTATCTTCAGATAAAACCTTTTTATCAATATTTAATTTCAATTCAAAATTAATCTTATTTGTTGATTCAACTTCATCATTATTATTTGTATCAATTGATAATTTCTTATTTTGTATATTTTTATTTTTATTATATTTTTTATCGTATTCCGTTATATCTCCTTCTCTTAAAAATGGACTATTTGTTAAATATGCATTCGTTGATCTTGAATCAATAATATTATTTGATGAAATCAAAGCAGCATCTAACAAATCTAATGTACTTTCAAATTCAACATCATTTGTATCATTCTTCGAAGTATTTTTACTTTTATTTTCATCCATTATTTTCGATTCTTGAGAATTATTAAGATTATTTTTTCGTTTTCTCATTGCTGCTGCAACATTACCTGCTAAAACAATCGTACTACCATGTGTTAATTCACTACCTGTGTCAGGCACAGATCCCACACTTACACTATTATAATTAAAATGGTTTGATTGATTTTTACTACTTTTCGTTGGAGAATGTATGTTATTTTTAAGACTATGATGATTATCTTGGTTGAGAAAGTCTTCTTCAAGTCGTAACGTATCATTGAATTCCTCCTCCATTAACGTTAAAGCACTCACAGCTTCAGCTAAGACACTATTAGTCACAAATGAAGTATTAGTGACGATTGGTTGAGAGTCCAATGCAGTTAAATTGGGAATCAAATATGATATGATTGCTTTATAATGCTTTAAAGAAGCGATTGGATTCTCTAGTAAGGTAACAGATTTTAGGTTTGGACATGATGATAATGAATCTGCAACGTTAAGATTTGATAAACGATTGCCACTTAGATTGATATCCTAAAAAATAATATCATATAAGTAAAATATATCCAAAATCAACTGGAGTATACCATAGCATGCTTCAGTTTAAAAATATTGATTTATTACAGTACCTCGATTACGTCATGCATTGCTAACGGAGTAACATCATTTAAATTATTGTAGCTAACATTTAACACCTCTAGATTAATCAGTGCTCCAATCCCATCCAAATCATTCAATTTGCAACTTATGAGGGACAAACAAGTCATACTTCTCAAATTTGTTCCTAAGTCTCGTACACTCTGAACATTACTCTCATCCAAAATTAGCGTTTTCAAATTTGATAAAATATTCCCTAAATCGTAAGCTGATTGAATGGAAGTGTCGATTGTCAATTTTAATTCAAAAACTGTGGACAAATCTTCTTTGCCTGTATGTTTTATGATATATTCTTCGTCAATCAACCTGTCCAATATTGTTTGAATGTCATTTTTATCATCTTGCTCAATATTTTCATTACTACTATTATTTTCTTTTGCAATTGTGGAAAAAGAATTTAATTTGGTTGAATTTCTTGTTGTTTGATTCTTGATTGATCCTTTTTTCATTTTTTATTGAAGTGCAACACTCTCTTTTCCAATTTACTTTATAATTCGACGAATTAGGAAACCATTCTGAATTGTTAACTAATAATAAAATTGATTTTGCGGGTGGGTTTTCACGTTTTTACATGACGGTTTTTTAGGGGAAAAAAAAGCGAAACTTCCACAAAAATAATAATAAAGTGTAAAATATATGTATAAGTTAGTAAAATAAAACATATGCATCTGTCCTGAAATATATAGTAACTGTAAACTGTAGTATAACAACAACATTTTGCCGCATTTGCTCATTTGAATATCTGATTATATAAAAAACAACGCTAAACACTAAACAAACAACACAGAACACAGAACACAGATGTATAAACTGAGACCGGTCAAAGTTAGCATTTTACTTTTCCTTGTTTTTAATATATATCTTCTGTTTTTCGCTGGTTCTTCTTACAAATTCAACGAAGTGAAATATAATCATAACATCAATCAATTCAAAGCAAATCGATTTCAACGAAATCCGTATAGATTATGCGCCCAGTATTCTCAGTATAATAATAAACTCCAGTATAATGATAGTACTGATCATCCTCAAGAAGATGATCAAGATTTCTTTGCTAATAATGATAGAAAGTTAAATGAGAAGAAGAAGCTCACTATGAATAATACTACAGTAAAAAAGAAAAAAAATCTTTTACCAGGCTCAGTAAATAGAATAAAAAAGAAATATTTACAGTATATGATATCAATTAATAATTACTTTAATAGTTGGAGAGAAAAATATTCTGATATAGTAGCGATTTCAGAAAAAGATTCTATTAAAATTATTGATGATGATGTGTCAAATATATCAATGATTCTGAAAGAAAGAGAGAATAAATTTCAATTAAAAATGTATAAAAATGAACTATTACATAAATTGATTTTCCTTCAAACAAATTGTGATCAATATAATGTTCTACGTGTGACATGTATTCCTGCTATTATTCAATCGCCAATATTTGAATTAGAAGTGATATGTTCATTAAATGAAGAAGATGCTTCAGGCCCCCCCTGCCACTGTATATGATACCATAATAGATGTTTTGTTTATAATGACCCCTTAAATTGAAACCCCCTTAAA
>VKHH01006837.1:0-14915 GCA_015144975.1 Epipyxis sp. PR26KG | reverse complement strand
CACTTTGGTAGTTTAATCCCCGACCTGGTATCTGTGTTTGGTGTGATACGGAAAATTTCTCTAGTTTTTCCAACAGTATTTATCATATGTTTCAAAATTTCAATGCGTACAAGGTTGAATTCTTAAATTCTGAATTGAGTTACGACAAAATGACAAATGAATGAGTTAATACTCACTATCACTTTTACATTAAGTTACAAAGTCTTTATAATTTTGCAAGCATTTTGGTGATGCTAATAACATTAAAATCCCAATTTAAAGCCTGCTGGGAAGGGTCATAATAGCCACCCCCAACTATTTCATTCATTCATTCATTCTAAACAAAAAAGAATTCATTTTTTATGATTCATCTTCTTCAATAACAAAACTCTGGTTCTCTTCGTTTACAGAGATAAAAGTATTCGTAAAGAAATCAGATAATAAAACTTAAATAAATTTATAGTAAAAATTCACTTCCTAGAATCTAGTATTTAGTATTTATTTGTTGATTTTATTACCAAATGCCTGCTATTACTATACTTCATTCGTTACTAATTTCGCTTCTGCTTATTGAAATTTTTATATGCTCGAGTCTTTCAATACATAATAGAATCATTAATACACATAAAAAGTTGTCATTGAAAATGCATTTCGAAGAAGCGTTAGTTGGAAACACAGCTTTAGCATCCGCTCAATCATTGGGCCAAAGATATATAGCAACAAATCGATTTAAAGTTCGCAATGGAGCTGGCCCTAAATTCGAAAAGAGATGGGCTGATCGTAAAAGTAGATTAGCACAGTTAGAAGGCTTTAGATTTTTTACTTTGCTGAAGAGGTACTACGTACTACACAATACACAATATGATACTTTTTATTAACATAAACAGAATTTGGTACTAAACTAAGAAATAATTCATAATGGAAAAGTTAAAACAATATCATATTATGCTTGATAGGGTTGATGAACTCAGTACTAACATTAATGATAACTTTGGTAATTATGTATCTTTTACAATTTGGAAAGATAAAAGTAATTTTGATGCTTGGCGCACTGGTGATGCATTCAAAGAAGCTCATGGTGGTGGAGGAATTACAGATTTCATTAAGTTGTTAACAACTGCCATATTTATTTTGGATGGTGGACCCAAACCTGCGTTTTATGATGGTTTATTTCCTATTATAGGTGAAACTGAAATTATGTCACATTTATATGGTGATGATTATGGATGGAGACAAGTATCAGCTGATGGAGAAAATTTCTTACAGCCAGATGTCATTTTATCTCAAATTCAATTTAAAGGTAAATGCGTCGTTTCATTTAGTAGTTAGTTAAATCATTACTTTCTTGTTTTATTGCACATTATAAATATGAAAATTTCATAAGATATGAATAATCGTGTATACTGTGACGTATTATATTGAATGAATAGAAAATAAGTTGTTGTACAAAATCTTTCGTTGATGTTTTGACCATATAACCTGAGGACAAAATAGTTGAATATAAACATAATTTTATATGTAATAATTTTAATATATTTTTCTTTTTATTATAATAATAATATTATTATTATTATATTTATGTAATATTAATTAATATTATCATATTGTCTTTTCTAACTTTGTTTCATCTTCCGAAAGTTAAATTAGGATCTGAGAGTAAATTCGAAGATGCGTGGAAACAATTGGAACTCAGTTATAAGGAAGTGGATGGGTTCATTGGGTTACTTCTTGGTCGTCGTGATGCAACTGTTGCTGATGATGGCAATAATTATATTGTCAGTATTATGTGGAAGGACATATCATCATATAAACAATCTCAATCCATTTCTAATGATTTACTCACAAAATTAAATTCTCTTCTATCGACTCCATCACCTAACAAAGTAGTATATGAAGGGAAGCTTGCATTATTCAGTCGTAATGGGATTTAATTTAATTTTAACCACTATTTTTTATTTAATTTCAATTAATATTCATTACATAAAAATAAACTGTATTTGTTTGCAAACTTACAACACATTAGTTTGTGTCAAAGCTATAATATTGTTTTTTGCAATTTCTAAGCTTTGCTTTGACTTATTCAGTTTTATAATAATAACATTCGATTTTTGATAAGTAGGATCAATTATATTTTTAACAATAGAAAATATCTTCTAAAAAATGATAAGCTTTAAAACAGCTTATTTGATTAGCTATAGCTACTTGATCAATTATGAAGATAAACTGATAGTTTTTAAGATTTTTTATCAAAGTAATATAACAATTGAATTTTCTGCTATGTGCTTCATGACATATATGGTACAAAATTATACAACTTAAGTTCATACATTATAATTTGTTGTCTTCTGGTTGAGTCGGATCACTTACAAATCTAACATATCCTGATTTGATATTAGGATATTTAATATTTTCTGAATCAAGTTTTGCATGATAAAAGTTATTTATGTGTTCAACGGAAGCTTTAGAAACCTATTAAATTTATTATATACAGTAAATGGTAATTTTATTAATTTATATTTGGCTTTGTCTCTCCATTATTATTAAAAAGATAATTTAAAGTTATCAAGTTCAATAAATTAAAATTTTACCTCATTTTTTGTATTATCATCTGATTTGCACTCTAGATACAAACTAGTTGGTATAATAATTGTGTAAACTGGACAAGATGACCGCTTCTGTTCCATTGCTTGTTTAGCGTTTATTGATATAAAATTTATCACAGACGCGTGATGGAATACGTTTATAAATACTTTTTCTTTATTAATTTCCTTTCCTAAATTTTCTATTTCATTGGTGTTGTTGCCAGGATTCTCTTTTTTGCTATTATTAATGCCATTACTTATTGATGGTTTGTTATATACTTTAATAACAAAGCCAGCTTCTGGTTGGAGCTGTGTTGAATTTGTTTCATCATTTTGATTTTTCTCTACAACAGGTAATTCTTTAATTTGTTCCGGCAGTTCTACTAAATTCTTTGATTTGGAAGAAGTGCATCCCATCTTTCAATAGTTGTCTTTATTAATTACTATAATTTCTATCAGTGATTATAAACATTTTCTACCAAATCTCAAATTGATATCCAATTATAAAACAATCGTTAAAATGGTATAACTATGCTTTATTTCTCCTAATTTTGTAATGTTAGGAAATAAAGAAAATTAAAAATAAAGAAATAGTTCAAAACATTTTACAGTTGCAAAATTCTATTATAACTTTTGTTCCAGAGTAAACAAAAAATTTACCCAAAACTTAAATGCAACGTTTTGATGATGTTTATAATAATATGAATAAATCTCGAATTGTTTTTGTAATTTTCCTTTTTTAAAAGAAAGCATCACCTTTGTTTTAAATAATAAATAACTTTTAAAATCGGAATTACCGGTAATTTTCCCTGTAAAATGAACTGATGAATGAATTATAAGTTAACTTATCGTATAACTTGAAATATTCCATCTTAGCAAAAATATTCTAATTGTATAACTAAGAATAGAAACAGAAAAGAGGGAAATCAAAGAGTCAAGTAATCAAATGATAAATAATTCATTTGTTTTATGTGTTGTTACGTCAGCATTTCAACCGAATTTACATGAGTCGGATGGATTCCGTTACATTGATGTTTGATCCTTGTGCTGAAAATCTTTCAACTGCAATTAACTTGATCATTTCAAATGAAGCACAATCTAAAACAATACAAACAAACTCAAAAATGTTCAAATTTATTGCTCTTCTTGCCTCCATTGCCTCAGTGGCTGCTTTTGCCCCTGCTTCTCGCATGGCATCCTCATCTGCTTTGAAGATGAGTTTCGAAAACGCCGTAGGTGCTCAAGCACCTCTTGGTTTCTGGGATCCTCTTGGATTATTGAACGGAGCTGACCAAGAACGATTCGATCGCTTAAGAACCGTTGAGACCAAACACGGACGCATTGCTCAACTTGCCATCCTTGGTCACCTAGTCACCACCGCTGGTTACAGATTACCAACTTCCCTTACTCCTGGATATGACTTGACCTCTGCCAAAGCTGGTCTTGCTGCTTTAACCTCCCTTCCAGTTGAAGCCATCTTCGGAACCATCTTAACTGTTGCTGTCATTGAAGGTGGATATGCTGCCCGTGCTGCTGACATTGAAGAAGCTCAATTGAAAGCTTCCGGTTGGGACAAAGAGACCATCGACAAAAAGCTTGCCATCGAATTAAACAATGGCCGTGCTGCTCAAATGGGTATCCTTGGCTTAATGGTCCACGAGAAACTTAACAATGATCCATACATCATCAATACCCTTATTGGATCACCTGTTGCCTTCAATTAAACATTTGGCATTATGAATTGATACACACCCACCCATCTAACTATTATATAACTTTTGCATTGAGTTACATATAATCCTCTTTTAAGTTGGTTCACAACAATCATCCTTTCTTAATTAAAATTAAAAAATCACCTTTTCACAACAAACTTTTTTTTCTACATATTTTTCAAAAATAAAAACAACTTCATTTATTTGTGTAATATTTGAAGGATTAGTTGTTAGAGGTACAGCATTTAAAAAAAAAGTCAAAAAGAAAATGTGTCAACTTCTAACAATTGATAGATAAAGTATGATATTAAACAAATTAAAAACATAATCATATGTATCAATAACTAACAAGAATAAATTAAACATCAAAATTTCCTCTCTTTATTGAATTATATTTGCGCATATATGCATTTATTGATTCTCGATTTTTCTGCCGATATTTCATGTTTTTAATCCGATATTTTTCTTTATTCGCTTCATATTCTTTTTTCCCTTTTTCACGCAAATAATCCCGATTTTTCTCGCGCGATGCCTTAACCAAATTAATGATGTGCTCACTATTTTTCTGGTAATACGCTTTACGCTGTTCCTTTGTTTTTTCTCGATATCGTTTTGATCTTTCTTTCACATAATCACTGTTTTCTTCACGATATTGCCGTGCACGTTCAGTTAACTTGTCTCTAAGTAATTGATTTCTTGCTGAACAACGCGCTTTTCTAATTGCACGACGTAACTCCACAGATATTTTCCTAGAATTATATCTTCTAGATGGTGATAATTTAATATCTACAACTGTCAAATCATTATTTATAAATAAATCATTCATTTCTTCTTGACTTAAATCTTTTGCTTGTTTATCGCCAACCATACTGACTATCGAACCAATTTCAAATAAATGTTTATGTGTATCAGAAATATAGCGAATTAAGAAACCTCCATTTGCTTCTAACGGATACTTATGTATATAAATTCCGTTTCTTTGAAGTGATTCTTGAACCTCGGATGATTGAAAAGTCGGATCAAAATTTTCCTTATTCCCATGCAATTTTACTAAAAGTGCTGATAAAAATCAAATATTGAAATATGCAAAATAATTCGCATAAAATATTTCTCCTCATTACCTGTCACGGCCTTTTCTCTGGTCTTATCCATTGGTCCATCACCTTCATCATCTTCACTCAGTTCTTCTTTGAATTCTTCAAGTTCTTCCAATAAAGGACAATATGTCTTGATATGTCCCGGTTCACCACAGTTACTACAGCGTGGTTTCCCTTTCTTTGGGTTCAATTCATTTTCGGAATCAGAAAACACTGGTGGATCATGTAATTGGGGACAAGATTGCTTGTAATGACCGAATTCCCTACATATACTACATTTGGGTCGCTTTCTTCCACTTGAAGTATAGTTATTTCCATAAAGTCCATTATAATTTTCGCTATGATGAGCAGTGATAAGATTATTAGAAAAAGAGTTATGATGAAGCATGATGGAAGTTGGTTCATCAATAGTCAAATATAGAGGGTCAGGATCAGAGATTACGTCAAATCCATCAGAAGCGTTCCTTCCTGTTTGAGGAGGTAGTGAAGAAGCTTCTGCTAATACAGACAACGCTTGAGTTGACAAGTTCGACGTGTTGCCGAATTGGTTGGATTCAAATGGGGCGAATGAATCCATTTCCATTTCTTAAACAAATTTAATCTTAAATCAACTCTAATATGAAACTTTACTCTTCCAAACAAAACCCTTAAATCGATAAAATTAAGCAAACCAACACGTCGAATTGTGAATTATAAAAAGTAGAGCAAGAAGGAAAATTATAAAATTATACTGCAAAAAACAATTATCACCGTTCACCGGTATTTATGTGTAGTATATGCTGGGCTTCAGCTTTTTGCTTTTTTCACGTTTACATGATAATATCCCCAAGGTTGGCTGTTCTTTGTGTTGGTTATATATATGATCATAATAAAATTATAAAATTGAAGTTTTCTGCTTGAATAATTTGATAAGGTTTGCGTTTTCAACAACAGATTACTTTAGTATCATACATGGTGTAATTTTTGAATAGGAACTACCATTATTCAATACCTCCCAATTTAAAAATTAGATTATTATAGTGGAGGAGTTAGAGTTAGTGATTTATTAAACCCGCATAACATTTTACTAGAAATCCATGGGAACTGTAGAACTTACGAACTTACGTCGTATTATAAATCACCATCGAAATACATAGATACGGTTACTTTTCATCTTAAGTAGGATTGCCTATAATAATGCCACATCTTGAATTTTTGAACAGACAATGGAAAGTGGCTGGCGATGAGCTATCAGTTCCGGCTATTTTTACTATTTCCTACCGAACTTTCCTTATTTTTATTGCAACCATACTATTAATTTACAATATTTATCATCAAATAGAATATGATGATTACGGAGTACTAATAATTAGTTATATTATATTAACAATTCTTTCTTTTATTATGGCACTAATAACTGAAATTTTGATAATATTGGAATCGTTGAAAGGGTCGATGGTAGATATACACTCAAGAGAAAATCTTCCTTTTCTGCTATTGCTTCGGATAGTTTATGTTATATTTTATTTTGGAATAGCATTATTTGGAACATTTGCAATTGCATATTATACTCGTCAAGTGAAGTCTGATCACAAATATAAATTGGAATCAGAAGCAAAATATATCAGTGTTCTTTCAATAATATTATTAATATTGTCGCAATATATCGAATTGTTCTTTTTATTATGTTGTTCATGTGCTTTATCAAGTCATATAATTAATTATAACGATTCCAATCGTAAAATTAATAATCTGAAGAGTAGATATTCATATGATAAATCTTATCAATTAGTAAATTCTAAGAATAATTGTTGTGAAAGTGATTCTCCAAATGATACTCACAATGAAAGTAGAGATGATTACAGTGATAATTATAATGATGATAATGACTGGTTAAATGGACAATCATTGTGGGAAAAGCGATGTAAAATATTGTGTAAATCTGTCCAAATATGCAGTTGTAATTTATTTGGTGGGAATAATATTCAAGATAGCTTTGAAGAAGTTGCTAGAATTTTCACGAAAGTGTTTCATCATGATGGATTCTTGGATGTGGTTCCATCAGATGTGGTTGCTGGAATTATTTTAGTGAGACATGAACAAAAAGCGAACTATAATTTAAATGTTGAAGAATTGAGAGCAAATCAGCCGTGTAAGTTGTGTTCATATTTTTATTGTTAGCTCTTCCTGATGCTATTTATTTTCATATAGATCATTCTAGGTTTGCTACATCTGTTGAAGAGGAATCAATAACAAAGTTCGATTTATTAATGCCTATTTTACATAACAATCCTATTTCAAATGTTAAATATGATCATTCTGACTCTCTAATATCTAATAGTTTGAATTCAAAAAGCACATCAAATTGTTTAGATAATACTATTAATAACAGCAATACTAACAATCATAATAATATCATAAATCGTAATGATAATACTTACTCTATACGTGATTTACATCGAAATATAACGTTTTCATTGGCAATGTATTCTCATATGATTTATGTTTTCATGAAGCCGATATCAGGGACATGTAAATTATGTGGAAATATCTCAGTTAAACATACTGCTGGGTGTTTGTGCGCATCATGTTGTTACTCCAATAAAAGTGATGATAAAGATAATTTGGTTGTTAAAAATGATAATTTTTGCAATTTACATCAACATGGTTTGTCCAATATCATCGAAGAAAATCTCAATAATGCTGAGTTAGTTTATGCTAGTTTCAATAATAATACAATTGAGAAGCCATATGCTGTATTTTTAGATCATGATAATGAAAAACTTGTCATTGCGATACGAGGAACACTCTCTTTGGAGGATTGTGTCACAGATGTAATTGTAGAACCTATGGAGGTGAGTTTTTGTAATGATTAACTTTTTATTATTATTATTGAATACATACATTAATTATTATCCATATAATATTATTATTATTATTAATTTTCGTATTTATATTAGCTTACTTCAGTTGGGATGGAATGGGGATTTGATGGAACTGATCGCTGGGCTCATTGTGGTATGTTAAAATCAGCAGTAAATATCCGAAAAGAACTTAACAAATCACAAATTCTACAAAAATTGCTTTCGCCTACTTCCTTCTCTACTGACAGTATTACATCTCCATTAAAGGTAAAAATCAGCTCACCTACATTTCCTTTAAAATGTTCGTTAAATATACGCTTTTTATCACAATTCTATTGGTACATTATAGACCACAGGCCATTTCTATTCGAATTATCAGCTAGTTATTACCGGTCATTCGCTTGGTGCAGGAATAGCCTCTTTGCTTGCTTTAACACTTCGCAACGAATTTCCTAATGTTAATTGTTGTGTGTTTGGTACTCCTGCTACAGTATTGGACAGAAAATCTTCAATAGGTACTATAACCACATTTGTCACAACAATCGTTCCTTTTCTTTCATAATATTATTGTATTATTATCATTTATATTTATTATAGAGTTTTCTTCGTTTATAACAACAGTAGTACTTGATAGTGATATGATTAGTCGAATGAGTGTCAATTCTTTATGTGGGATTAGAAATGATATTTTAGATTCGATAAGCCGAGCAAAAGTTAATAAAATGCAAATATTTCGTTCATTATATAATAATAATAGTTCATCTATTATTGTTGAACAACTACTATGTCCTAAAGGACAAGAACCTGACTCTACTTTCAAAAGAAATATTGACAAATTCAAGGTAAGATAAAATTAATAAAATATACAACTGATAATATAATATAATTCTTCAGTATATATAATTATATATTTAATTATTTTCACAATCTCACTATTACTTTTAATTAATTCGACATATGCATCAAGCATAATCTGTATTCTTATTATTATCATATTCTATTTTGTTTTGACAATTAATTTATTACATACATCATTCATTCAATATCATATTATTATTAGTATTAGTATTAGTATTATTATCATTACTGTTGTTTTCTTACAGAATAATATCAGTAGCAGATTTGAAACACCCACTAATATTGGTCTCTTTATTCCAGGAAGAATCATTCATTTAATTAAAACTAACACTACAGGTAATATCCATTAAAATGATAGTTTATTTTAATAATAATATTTTTGTTTTAAAAATAATAAATTATATTATTGTTATTTTGTGATAATAAAAATCAAAAAGCATCAAAATTAATAATTTATTGCGTCGTTTATTTTGGTCCATTACTTGAAATTGGATGGATTAACCCATTATTTCACCACATCATATTGAGCAGCATTTTAACCAATGTGCATGTATATGATCATTCTATCACCATCATCTCAATGATACACACATTATTTAAACGAGTCTTTCTATTATTTATTAATTATTTTTCATTTTTTTATGTTTATTAAGTATGTTTATGTTTTTAATGTTTATAGACGATTCAAAACATAATAGTAGATCATGTTGTTGTACCAGTTCAACATGCAAAAAGAATCGAGTTTATGTTGCCAAAGAAGCATGTTTAGATGATTTCTTAGAAATAATGATGAGTAGTTCGATGGGCATAGATCATTTTCCTGATCAATATTTTCATGTCATTAATAGAATCTATAATCGAACAATAGATGAGAATAGTACTTCAGAATCAGCGAACAGGTCAATAATGCATATCACTTATATTATTATTATTATTATTATTATATCAACATTTATACCATTAATTATATTCTTAAATCATTATTTCATAATCAAACTATTTATTATTATTATTATTATATCTTCATTTTATGGCTGATAAGTTTGAACAAAAAGATAAAACATACAATTATCATTTTAAACATAATTAACAATCTTATAGTTGCCAATAATGATTGAATTAAGGGTTTTTGAATAATTAGTATAATTCTGTTAAGAACATATGGTTCATGTCAGCAAAGGTCACAATAATTTTTTATTCAACAAATCATTTTATAAGCAAGCGAACTTTATCATCATAATTTATTATTATTTATTGTTAATATCAGTATTATGATAAATTAGATAAATTGAATTTTTAATATTATAATAAATATTAATATTATTTAATTTTTATTATTATGTCATTAGTATAGATGTTCAAAACGAAAGGAATGTATGGAATATATAGTGGATTCATTATATAATTCTAAATCATTGGTTCTTAGTCATTCACGTTGGATATACCATCGCTGGTGGGATCATCAAATAACATCGAATAACAGTAAGCATGGGTTAGGTATACTACCTCTCAATGTGAAAAGGTCCAAGAAAAGTTTAACAGAAATAGCTTAGTTACTATTATTTCCTTGTTGGAGACATGCAGAATGTTGTATATTGGATAATATACCGTAGTTGATGTTATCTCACCCCGATGGTTAGAAAGTTTTAAGTAAGTCATAGAATAATAATTCAATTTAATAATATTTCAATTTACGAATTTCTTATTTTATGGTTCATTTATAATATCTTCTCTTAAATTTCCAACAACTCGGTGGTTTTCGAACTACCGACTCTAACATGGCTGATTCTAACTTTTTGTATTTACTCATTCCACAACAAATATTACCAACTTCAACTTTAATCTCACTCAGTAAATCCATTTATTATTTATATCTAATCTTCTTCAGCTTATCATTGTTTAATTGAGCAACTCACGTTCACATGAAATTAAATATCTCCAAAAGAAATTGCAACAATTCATTCAAAAAAGAAGAAAAATAACGATAAAGAACAATGATTTTTTAATGTTGCTATACTGGTTAATCTCAATGTTTTCCCTAAAGAAGAAAACTTAACAACTTTTGCCATAGCGCTGCAGAATTATTATAATACTGATTTTAAAAACAAATACTCTACCCAAGGCATCTGAATGAGCAGATTCATCCATGCTCATGTGGATTGCTTCACTGGTCTTCTGATCAGTTGGAACAGTTTATTGTTGAAAAGTTATCCAATCGATCGGACGAGCACTTGCATGTTGTTTACAAACTTGTGGAATTGGAATCTTGCTACAATTCACATGGGCTTATTCACCTAGCTTCTCAATCAAAGTGGATTATTAGACCGAATAGGAAGCGCTTAAAGAATATGCGAAGAAAGCATAAGAAGATTGGAGTGGTTTCTTACATATTCCCGGCTATTGTATATTTGAGTTATTGTCATTTCTCTCAAAATATATCAAACACTTTTCAAGGTTACCGAGATTGGAAAGAAATCTTTCCTAAAATAAACTCTAAATCGATCATTATTTAATCTAAAAATCTTGATTTATAACACATTATTATACTTTTAACTTTCGAAAAAAAGTAATAATGATTGATCAATAAAGATAGAGAACAACAATACTTTACAAATAAAACAAAAATATAAAAAATTATCCTATTTGATAATACATAAGATTGTTATCGTAGTTCAACAACTTGAAAGTGGCTCATTCAAGATATTTATATTTGACTTGAAGTGATATTATTTTTATTATATTTAATAAGAATGGAAATTTTCCCCAAATGATTTACACGAAGTTCACCAAATAACTTAATGTATTGTTCAATTATATCAACAACTTCTTGTGAACTACTACACGGATAATCCAATAAATTATGCACTCTCCAATAAAAAATATTGCTAGTTTTTCATATTGCTATACATAATTTCCAATACTTGGTTTATTAACATTAAAATGTTTATAATTAAGTTTTCTGATTCCATAAATATTTGATTGCATTGCGTAACTCAGATATTATAAATTTCTTCAATATTAGGAGTATCACATGCTATCACATAATTAAACATATGTTCATTTAAAGCGCTTGCAATCATTATTGATATATTGTTGCTATTCTGTTATTATTCTTTGTAAAATATGTTAATTAATTCGTTATGGTATAAGATAAGTTTAATTTAATTTAATGAAAATTTGTACCATATCAAGGAATGAATTAATATTATGATTACTGTACATCTTATCATCTAATATATTTTACTACAGTAGGTCTAATAATCTTTGTTGTTTGTTAATGGTCAGCATAAAAAAACCCTTTTTACTAATATTCTATTATATGAAACAATCATCTTTCCACAATTATTATTCTTATCATTCTTCTTATTATTATAAAAGATCAAATATCTCTTAAAACATAATTATTATTATTTTAGTATTGAAGAAGAAAACCAATGAAACCTAATATTTTGCGTAAACAACTCATTATTTTTTATCAGATGATCAGATGAAGATTATGTTTTATCCAATACCAGGAATAGATGAATAACATATATCACAACATCACAACAATACTTCATATTTCATATCTCCATGATAGATCTTGCTTTCAACACAAAATTTTCTTAAAATGACATAGATGAATCTGTTCATGAAGATAACTTGAGTAGAACATTCTGCGTATTTGTTTGAAGATTCCAAGGATTGTTTTTCAAAAACAATTTTATGATAATATATATAATAATAATAATAAAATATATATAAAAATGATAAATAAATATTGAAATAAAACAGCATCCCCCGCCGTATAATAACCTAACCCGTTAAAATCCCCCCCCCCGTAAAATAATCAATATATTATATATAATATATATTGGTCGGGTCGACGGTCATTATTCCAACTTTCCAACAACTACAATTTTCCAAGAAGATTAAAGCTAAAATAATTCATTTCATATGCATACCATATAGTGATTCTCTTATTAAAAATTAATTTTCTAAATAAACTACAGATAGTCGCTATAATTCTAGAAGCCTCTAGAAGATTGCAATTGCGAACGTTATTTACAGTGAAATTTCGAACGAGCATTTAATTCATCCATATTCTTATTAAAATCTAATATGGACAATTTGGAAACTTTTGCACGACGAAATGAGCTCTTAGTACTCGCTCGTAAATCGCGTATTCAATGGATCTTAGATGCCCAAGATAGTCAAGACGTTATTTTACATGACAAAGATAGTATACAGTCTACAACTATTGATTCCCAAATTAATGAAAAAATACCTGCTGCTGTTTGCATTCAGCGTATTTTAGATTATTTGAATGATCTATGCAACGATGATATCGTATTGAATGTAAACATAATAGCCAACAGCATGATGGATGATTATTTAGAAGCATACAGTAGCGTAAATCTTCCTCCTATTCCAGGTATTTTGGAAGTAAATGAGATATTGCCTGAATTTAATAATAGCAGTTCTAATTTAAATGCAATTAAGAATACTTATAATAATATTTTTATCAAACGGTTACTTCATCCATTGGCAACTGATTTAGTGAAATCAATGCAACAATTCGTCGCAAAATTCAATTCAGTAGAAGATTCTAAACGATCAACTGCGACGAGTAATATCACCAATGTAGATGATGATCCTAGGACAGGTATGTCCTCAGCCTAACGCTTTATAAGTTCGATTTCTCTTCATTTCATTTTAAATAATATCTATCATTATTATAGGCAATATATGGTCATTTTTAGATCATATTTATCAAGAAATGAAAGCATCACCATTATGGGTAAATGATGATACAAATCAATTCGAACAAATTAAAATCGATACTGAAAAATTTTTATTTACCAAATTATATCCATTCATATTCAATAATAATCATGAAGATATACAACAAAATAATAAAACAAAAGAAAGAATCTCTTCATTATCTTTTTTAATGCCAGAACATTTAGATATAAAATCATTATCAAATCTTAATACAACAACAACAACAACTAATAATAATAGTATTAATAATAATAATAATAATAATAATAATAATAATAATAATAATAATAATAATAATAATAATAATAATAATAATAATATTAAAGAATTATTTTTGAATTATTTATAATAATGTATATATGCATGTGATCAAAACAGTAATAATTGGAATTATTTATTTTAAAAAATCTCGATGTCTTCAAATAATAATAATAGACCCACACACCGTAATCTACAGTTATGATACCCGTTTTGAGTTATTTGGCTAGCGTGATCGAGACCGTAGGTCAAGATCCAAGTGAGTAAATAACGAAAAATAACGAGAAAAAGTGTATCATTTATGATTTTTTACTATATTTTGCACGAGTTATTTAGAATTTTCGGCCTTTTTCATATTTTATAACTCTTTAATAGCTCTTAATGAGCTGTAAGGTATCAATTGGACTTTTTAAAATACCATTAAAATAGTACAATCAACAGTTATTACACCCGTGTTTGAGTTATTTTCGAGCTAAATCGAGATCGTAAGTCGAGATCCAAGCGAGTCAATAACTTAAAAAGAACGAGAATAGAGTGTAATAACTGTGGTGATCCAATTGAGTTCATATATGCTGGAATAACCGGAGTTATTTTGTAGAAATTCATTCATTAACTCAAACGAAATGGATAACCATTATTAGACAAGCTTATAAAGGTGTTTTATTGTGTAAATTTATTTTGATTTGATTTTTAGATCTTAATAAGAGACTAAAATATCAGTGAACAAGGAAATATAACCATATATTTGAAATAATAATAATAATAATAATAATAATAATAATAATAATAATAATAATAATAATAATAATAATAATAATAATA
>VKHH01006836.1:0-14915 GCA_015144975.1 Epipyxis sp. PR26KG | reverse complement strand
TAGTAATAATTGATTAAAATAAATGTTGGAATTGTTATAGAATATTTTATTTTTTTTATTATCATAATTAGCTATTTTCATATGAGTTGAATCAATTGAGATATATATATAGTAATATTCAATTGGCTTGGAAGCCCTCGAAGGGGCTTGGAAAGGATAAATAGTTTGGTATAGTTATATTTATTTAATTAATGGGGGTTTCAAATTAAGAGTTCATTATTATCCATACGGAAGGGGGAGGTAAACCATTAAGATATCATTAGTTATTATAGATGTTTACACCAAAAACATCAAAATCAAAATCATAATTTATTTGTCATGAAATGTCACTTAAACACTTGATTTCTTATTACGCTTTGATTTTATTACAGGTCTTTCTTCTTCATGTTCATCAGAATAATTCATTTCCATTTCATTATCATTTTCTATAACATCACTTTTTCTTTTTTTTGATTTATTTTTCTTCTTTTCAATAAGATAAGAATTTTCGATAACTTCTTCTTCTGGTGGAATGAACTCTTCCATTCTTACTTTCTTTGATTCTGTTGATTTTTTCTTTGATTGTTCTTTCTTTTCAGCTTTTTTCTTTGCTTCTCTTTGTGCTTCATTGATGAAAAATTCACCACTATCTAATTGCAAATCGATTTTGCTTGGTACAGGTGCAGGAGGAAATGGTGTGTATGGTTTCTTTTCGTTAATTTGATGAGGTTTCCTTCGTTTATTAGTGTTTTTCTTTTTGAAATTCGGTAAAAATCGACTCCAATCTTCATTTGCTAACTTTGGATCCTGAAGATAATATATTAATATTAGTTATTTTCTTCATCTATTTTAGATAATATAAATTAATTTTCATACCTTTGCTAATTCTTTTTTAATCATTAATGTTTTGATGTGATAAATGGGATGAATATTTTTCATACAATCCAATACTACTGCTCTGACTTGCTTTAATCCTTTGAAACTTCCCATTGCTGAAACTGTATTTCCTTGAACGAGAATATAACAATTAGTTAATAATTCTAATGCTTTCAGTGTTGCACCATCAGGACCTAGTAATCGCTGCCTTCGTTTCACAAATCTTTCTTTGTTTCGTACAATTCCACCAATTTTTATTATATCTGTATGCATATCGTCATTTAAAATCTTTAACCCTTGTTGAACCGGTATTGAACGTGCCAACAATTTAATAAGATCACGGGATTTCAATATTATATAAGGATCTTTTGTTTTTCTTGTTGTTTTCACAGTCATTGAACCTTCTACCAAATTTAGTTCACAAGCAATTCCGTGTTTCTTTAATTAAGGTATCATCAAATTATTGTTCATGTAATGATTTAAGGAGTGATGCAAATAATATAGTATACCTCCAATGCTTTTGTTACAACAGGCCAAACTTCCCTCAAGTATTTTTCTCTATATAAATCAATTACAACATGTGTCAATTTGCATGAAGTGTATGTTCAGAACCCGTTTTCAGTAGATAATTATTGAAATACTACACATTACTGTATATAGAATAAATGAACCTATATTTTGGAAACAAAGTGGCAAATGATGATTCTTCCAAAAATGAACCTCCTGATGGTTCTTCTTCTGGTTTCCATTCATCTATCTTCCAATGATCTATATCTTCTGTGTCCCACGGTTTATCTTTACGGTACTTATTGTGATTTTTGGTTGACATTGACGGTAGTTTGTTTAGAATATCAAAAAGTTATTTATCCAATCAACAATATACACTGTAGAAGATGGCTGGATGGCTGGTTTGTGAAAGTTGAATGAAAGGATGAATGCTAGGAAGAAAACCACTCAATATTATCAGATGACACTTACGCGATATTAATATATTACTCTTAGCAGTCCCCGATATGTGAAAGTAAAATCTCAATCAGCAAGATACGGAACCCTTATAGTTGGATCTTACCGTATTTCATGATATGAAAAAGAAATAAAGTTATAAGTTTTTTTGAAGTATCCCAGTATCCGGGAATATCATCAGTAGTTTATTTTGTTATTGATTTATAAGATATTGGATTTTAAATTAAGTTACAGGATTCAGGATTGAGCGATTGAGGTATAATAAAATAATAAGTAACAAGATGATAAGCCCAGCAGATTTAACATTACTTATTACTTATTACTTATTACTTAAGTTAATATCATTCATTTCATCGCATTAACAGTGTATAATAGTATTTTTTAAATGTTTGCTACGATCGACATTGTTGAATTTTGCATGTTGCTATGTTGATATGTTGCTATTGTTCTGCTATTTTTAGTTTTTGTCCTTCATCAATATGCTAAATTTTCCGAATTGCAATTTTATTGAAGATTAACTATACTATCTTCAGATATCCATTGACAGACTAATAATAATTGAACGCCAAAATGATGGTGGATCATTCTGAACATTACACAATTAAAGAATCTATACTGAATTTGTTGGATGAACCTCAAAACTCTGTGAAAGATCGATCATATGAAGCAAGAACTGCTCGTCTTAAGATGTTAGGAAGATCTATTTATGGTGAATTTGTGGGAACAACCATTTATTTTGTATTAATATTTGGATGCTTAGTAAATGGTTTCCAATCGTTATGGGACGTTGATATTTTAACTTTAGCAATTAGTATGATATCTGGATTACAAATTACAGCATTAATAATGTGTTTTTCAAATATCTCTGGAGCACAATTCAATCTCGCGATATCTTTTTCACTTTGGATGACAAATAAACTCAGTAATCGAAAATTCTTTTTATATATTATTGCTCAACTAATGGCATCTATAGCTGCTTTGTCAATAGTTTATGTAACTTTTTCTGATATTAATGAAAAAACAATAGAATTTTGTGTCGTCAAACCACGTCCTGGAGCAGATTTATATCGTGTATTTTTAACAGAATTTATCTGTACATTTATTTTAACATATGTTGCATTTACAATCGCATATGAAGAAGAAGAAATAATGAAGAAGACAGCATTATCAGTGAAATCAACTTGTGTATCAAATGGTTTAGTATTATATTCTTGTACACCTCAATCTAAAGCTGGATTTGCACCATTTGCTATCGGCTTAACTGTCTTTTCTCTTTGCTTATATGGTGGATCAAGTTCTATAGCTATGAATCCTGTTCGAATATTTGCACCAGCATTATTTTCTGGAATTTGGGATAACTTTTATATTTATGTGATTGCTGAGTTTATGGGAGCTTTGTCCGCGGCATATTGTGTTATTAATCTGCAAGGGATTACACCGGATTGTACACCAAATCGCAATGTAAATAAAATCGAACAAACTTGTTACAATGAGTGTGATGAAAATGATCCAACATCAACTTGTCTACTTAATAATAGTATAAATTAGTAATTAGCTCACATTTTAATAGTTTATATTTATTTAATTATTTATTTAAATTTCTTGTCAATTTTTATTGCCATTCTATGTGAATCACAAACTATGTGAATTATTCACACTTAATCATCAGTAATTATTTGAGTTCTTAACGATCCGCCATGCTGATTATTATTACTCTTTACTGATTGTACATATTTTACAAATAATTAAATGATAAAATAAATCAGTTTCTAATTCATTTAATTTTATCTTTCCGATAATCTCAATGATTTAGATATTCATTAATATCAATCAAAATATAATAAAAATCAGTTTTCAAAATATAATAAAAATCAGTTTTCAAATCGAAATGTGATGGGTTTACCATTCCATATCCACGAAACAATAAACTAACATAAAGTGATTCAAACTCACAATACCTTTCAATTCAAAAATAATTAATATTTAAAACATCGTGCAGAATAATAAATAGAGCATGTAAATGAATACATAAATTTTATGTTATGTCATCGTGTTATTTAAATGTATCAATAACGGATAACTAATAGTTAAGATTAGTAAAAATAGATCTACAAATCATTTAATATATCGGTTTATACCGTAAGAAACTGAGTTATATAAAACTTGTTATTTAAGCACCATAATCCCATTTCACCATAAAAAAATAAATTATTTCTTCAATACAATGCTTGTCCAGCAATTGCAGCGACTATAATAATGATTGGTTGAGTGTATCTATCAGTGAAATGAAACAATGCTGCGAATGAAAGTAAAAACACAATTGTGTCCACAGAATCAACTATCGTTGCTTTAACAAATTGAAATGCAGTTTGCAATAATAACCCAATCACTGCTGAAGAAATTCCTTCAAAAAAAGGTTCGATATAAATATTCTCAACCATCGCCTATACAAAAAGAAGTTCATACTTAGATGCAAATATGTTAAAAAACTTATAATAATATGCTACAAACCTCGAAAACTTCATGTCCAATTATTGTAAATGAGAAAGCAGGCAGAAATATCCCGATATTCATCAATATGGACCCTCCTATGCCTTTCCCAACAAATCCAACGATTGTCACAAACGTTACCAATGGTGTTGGCATCATATTGGTGATGGCAATAGAATCAAGGAACTGTTGTTGAGTCAACCATTTACCACTAACCACTGCGACTTGATAAATGAAGGGAAGGGTAGTGTAGGCTCCTCCGAATGTAACACAGCCAGCAATTAGACCCAAAACGAATAATGCTTCATAAGTTGTTTTAGTTGATGATCCAATATCACCAACCAAACTACCACTAGGAATACCATTCAATTCTACATATAAAATAAAAAAGCCAATTGTGCAAGCTGCGATGAAATAATTTACGTACTGTCTGTATGGAATCTTTTCATTTTCAAATATTGTATTCATTACTCCACTAACAGCAAGTGAGATGAAGAAATTCAGACCAATAATAGCAGTCAGAAAGTTAAACATGAAAATAAACCCTCTATCCCAACTGAATGCTTTTGTCTTGGGAGATTTTAAAGCGCCTTCAGCTAGTTTGTAAATGGCTCTAAAGATCATAGCAGCAACTGCACTTTGTACCCCTTGAAATGATCGTTTCACTGATTTATTGTCCAATCCATATTCAGTGTATAAATAACCACATAATAGCATGCCTAATAAACCTGGTAACACAAAGCCTAAACCGCCAAGAAATGCACCTATCGATTTAAAATTATTACATTAGAAAAAATTATGATGAAATATTTCATGTACTGTAAATTTAAAAATGTAGTAGCTATTGTAACACTGAAGAATATTTTTTTAATCACCTATTCTCCCTTTACTAACATAGCCAAAATAGCACGCAATTTCAGTTGCTTCAGGACCTGGCAGAATTTGATAAACTCCATATATTTTGTTAAATTTCTTTTCAGTGATCCATTTCTTTTCAGTAACCAACTCTTGCTTCATTAAAGCAATTTGAGCAACAGGTCCACCAAACGCGCGACATCCAAACCAGCAAAATATTGTAAATAATTCGAAGTAAGAAAGCTTGGGTATATTTGTTGCGTCTTCGTCGGGGTCATGCTGAGCTTTATGTTACGGTTAAATAGAAAACATTTATTCCTCTCAACATAAAATAGTAAAGTATAAATTTTAATACCTCCTCTAAATCCGAAATAATGCAAGTAAGTGTTTGTATCATTTTGCAATTTCTCGGCAGACTTTTTTACACTTCCATTCTTTCCTTCTTCAATATTGACATCATTCCCTACGTTAGCAAATAAAAATAAGAATAATTTCATTTATGTTTACATCAATCATCTATTTGTACCGTTTGGATTTGGAACAATTTCAACATGATCGTTCTCTTCACTTGGCACTAAATCATGCTCATTTTTCATATTGACAGGCTTCACGTTCATATTAACAACAATACTGTAATCATTGTCTGGATGCATTTCGGATTTGCATAAGAGTTACAGGTTAACAAATTCTGATGTTCTTTGGTTTGTGTGTAGAAGTTTCGAGGAAAATTATTTTTCACAAAAATGAAAAAAAGTGTTGTTGTACCACCGGGAGGGAATGAATGAATGAATGAATTAATAGAGAAACAAATCAAACCAGTTCAACAAATGAATGAATGAATTAATAAAAATTAACGGAGCAAATCAAAAAGGTGCAACTAGACAAGAGGAAAAAGCTACAAAAATGAATGAATATGAATGAATGAATGAATTAATAAAAATTAACGGAGCAAATCAAAAAGGTGCAACTAGAATAATGAATATTAATATGAAATGAATGAATGAATGAATTAAAAGGATTTAACTGAGCAAATCAAAACAGTTCAACTAAACAAGAGGAAAAGGCTAAAAAACAAAGCTCAACGCGATCAAAATAGTGTTCATACATTAATCAATCAATTCAAGCAAGACTTTCACAGCAGGTTCGGTTGTTAGGAGGAGGAAAACGGTTGTTTTATTATGAGTGATGAAAAAAGATTAACAAAAAAAATTCTATACAAAATTAAATTTTAAACCGAAAAAGATGCTTTATTTGTTGTTGAGAACATGACATTATGGCTGAAAAAATTAAAGACTTGATACAACCACTACATTATTATTTGTATCGAACTATGCATCATCATTGCTATAAGTAAAGAATAATATAATGGTAATATTTTTATGGTAGTAAAAACGAGAGCTAGAGACGTTACGTTTAACAAAGCTTGGAAAATAAGATGTGTACATAGATTCAATAGTATCTATATAAACGCAAACTATCTATATTTACCATATTTTATTTGGATATATAATATTTTGCACAGTCTTAATTAATACTCTAGAATTGATCTGATTTGCTTGCTCAGTTAGTTTTCATTCATTCATTAAATGAACTAAAATGTTAAATTAGCAAATCATATCAAGTACATATCAAATATCATCTGAACAGTCATCCCACAAAAAATAGCTTGTTTCACTTCACTCTATCTCAATTATATAAATCTTTCTATTATGTTTTGAATTAATTGTTGATTATTATAAGATGAGCATTGATATAAAATATTAATCTTTAAGGAATAAATTGAGGAAAATTATCTGATAACTAATTGTGTCTGTTAACCCATGTATCAAATAATTAATTTTTCCATTATTCAACAGAAACTTTCTCCTTGATTCATCTAAATATTGTCAAATTCAACTAATGTTGTTATAACAAAATAGTAATAAAAAATAATGAATAATTATTGGACAAATTATATTTATTATTTCGTTAAAAGCACTAGATATTATTATTTTTTAATTAAAGATAAATCATTTAAACATATATTAAACCCATCACATATAATGTCATCATCATTTATTGACAAAACATTTTTTTGATTTGGAAATAGTAAGTTCAATTTTCGTACAATTAATTCATTTAAATCCGTTGATAAAAGAATTGCTTTAAAATCATATTCAAATCCATTATTATTTTTATCATTATTTTTATTATTATTATTGCTATTATTATTATTATTATTATTATTATTGTTATTATTTTTATTATCATTATTATTATTATTTTTATTATTATTATTATCATTATTATTATTATTATTATTATTATTATTGTTATTATGATAAAAACTATCATATTTAATGTTTTTTAGTATTATTCTATTTATAACTAGTATTATTTGATTATAAATACTTCTTATTAAATTTTCTACATGTGAATAAAGTATGATAAAAATATTATGAAATTTAATAGACTTTTTCTTAATATGAGGAAAATTCATTGCTGTTAACAGGACACCATGAACATAATGAAACATGGAATGAGCAGAGAGACTATTTTCTGCCCATCCACTGCAAACAAAAATATGTCTATCAGTCATTAAAGGATGCATTAATTTATGATTATGATTATTTAATATTACATTATTTTGTTTATTTTTATTATTTTTACTTTTATTTTTATAATTTTTATGCATAAAATAGTTATTATTTGTTTGGTAATTTCTGTTACTATTATTATCTTGATCTCCAGACGAAATGGACGCAATAATTATTGAATTTGAATCATTTAAATTTTGATTAATATTACTATTATTAGCAATATTTCTATTACTATTATTATTAATATTATTTAAAATTATATCATTATTTTGATGAATTATTGTGGAAATATTTTCATGTTTAATAGCATTATTAATTGATTGATTCTTATTATAATTTCTTGCATTTGTTGAGTTGTTTATTACGTTTTTCTTGGTAATACCCATTATATTATCAACTAATAATTTATTAATTTTACCCATCAAATTCGTCACAATATCATCATGACAATGAGGTGATTTAGATAAACTTATTAAACGAAAGTATTGTTTGCTAAATAATTCAAATAGATTATCAGATTTTGCAAAAATATCATCAAAAAATATTGAATCTGCCATTTCAGGTTCTCCAAATGTTACTAATTGAATGTTTTTGAAGCTTCTTTGTTGATCGGATGGACAAAATATATTCATATTATTATCATTTTTTTCATGTTTAATTGTATTATTCTGCTTTAAATTATGAGGCTTATTATTATGTTTGTTATTTTTACTATTATTATTATTATTTTCACTATTTTTATTATTATTGTTATCATTATTGTTATTATTATCATTATTATTATAATTCGGTAGTGTAATTAATGAAATTGATTTTTTCTTCAATTTATCAAACTTTGAATGAAGTGATTGAGGGAATTTTGCATCAAACGAAGAAGAAGCAAGTGAAGATAATGGGGAAATATTTTTCTGATTTTGAGATTTTATTGATTTCTTTTGACTTGTGTAATGTTTCTGAATATTTCGTTGCTTCTTCCGTTTGCATGAAGATAATTTCGAATTAGTTTTGATTTTACATGAATGATTTAGAACTAAGTCGATTACCATTAAGACAGAAATTGCTGCACCAAGAGAATGACCTGTAATAACTACATTTCATTTTTATTAAATTAAAGTATAAAAATGCAGTATTAATTTTAAAATAGGAATAAAAATGCATAACATTACTTACCAATCTTTTTCCCATTATCAATACCACTAATAATGGATGATTTTAGCATTTTTGATAAATTAACATCACGAAGATAGCATTGCTCGAACTCTGTGGAATTAGTATTATTATAATCATTACTTCTTGGATCACTGGAGTTTCCATTACTATAATTGTTATTATTATTCGCAGATGATTCATTAGTATTAAATCCATCAGAGTTCATAGCGTTTGTCAAAAACTGTTTATACTTTTGATCTGAAACACATTGTTTAAAATGTTTGCCAATCGTACTACTAAAAGAACTTTGTCCATCTTGATTTAATTGAATTAAATTTCCTTCACAGAAAATGAGATTGAACACATTAATAATTTTAATTTACGTCAAAAGAAAGACTTAAAATTACCTGAATTAACCATTGAATAAGCATTCAAAATACCTTTGTGAATATTCCCTTTAATACCATGGAAGATATCACTATTATTCGCTCGTTCTAATCTTTGACTATTTGTAATAAAATCTGCAGTACTATCACTTCCTCTGAATATAAAATACAAAGTTGAACTAGATTCTGCTAAAAGAACTTCTGTGTCATGCCATTTATCATCTTCTTTGAAATCAGCTAAAAACCAACGAATTGATAAATACTCATCATCCATCATTAAAGAATTAAATTTGTTTTCACAAAATGAATACAAAGAATTTAATTCCGTTCCAATTTTCATAGCATTGTCATTATAATCTACATTTCTTTTGATTTGATGTGTTGAATTAAATATATTACTGAATGATTGAGATAAATAAAAAGAAATTCGATCTAATTTCAAATATATATATTTGAAATAATACTTCAGAAAGCAACCAATTGTTGCAAGAACAGGACTTGAAAATGGGTTCAAGAATTTATTGACACGATAGTCGGTTTTAAACGTAATATTTAATGGTAAGTTATTGTTAATCCCAAAGATGTAATCTTTTCCCATATTATTTGAATTGTAATAATCAATTCCGTGATTTTCGTACCTCAAATAAGCCATAGTGCATAGAATAGATGTTATATATACCAACGAGATATCTTTTGCTGATAAATTTATGTCCCGTGGATCTGTAATAGTGGAACAATTACGCTCTAATATAATATTTCCTACTACATTAGACAACTTAATAACTATTATTAAAAACAAAATTGAATTTATATTACTCATTGCTCCACTTAATAATATTTTTTGTTAATATTGTATAAATAAATACTGATAGAATTCGAACAGCATAGCCCAGGTAGATTCATCGATATCATCTGTTCTTGTTGCTAAAATAGGAGTAAGCATTTCGGATATAGAGATATAGACATTAATATTGATACTTGCTATGTAATCAATCCTGGAATCTAAATACCATGTAATAAATAATACCTGAATCGACGTAACATTTATAAGCAGCGTAGATTTAGTTGATTTACACCATGAACGGTTCTTTAAAAACTCTTATGATACGAATCACAAAGATCTTTAAATACTATATCACCTTCAATTTCTATATCAAACATTAACGTGAATTGAAAAATTTAAGATTCTACTGCATAATTTAATAATACAATAAATCCAAGGAATCTATCAAATAAGTTCAGTTTTATATTGTATAGCTGTCAATATCAATATAATACAGTAATATAATACTATAATAAATAATAAAGTTATAAAATATAAAATACTAACTAAGATTATATGGAGCAAATAATTAAAAATGGACAAAATTTCTTATGAATCCTAGATGAATCTTAAATATCTAAATCTAAAACCTGTTTAACCCTTTTTCCAAAATAAATTATGAACAATGTCAACAGATACCTGCTGTGGTTGTTGGTAAATAATTGGTTTTGATTTTATGGTAAAGCGGTAATTTTAAATCTTGACGCAGTGGAAATCTATTTAAGTTAGATATAATAAATATACCGTATAAGGAAAGAATTTCCCCTCTCAAAATGGATAAAAGTAATATCGATGAAATTATCAATCTTTTTGCAAGAGTTATTGATCGAACAGTAGATGATATTGTCAAAATGTGGGAAGATCAAAAAATAGGCGGACGAGGTTTTCAATTATTGTCTGTGCATGAAATGAAAAAAATAACCAGAGCCTTAAAAAATGACTCAGGATTCTATTACTTAAAAGTTGAGTTGAATAAGCCTGAACTTGCAAATCAATTTTTAAATATCTTGAGCTCACCCACTCCTACAAATAACAACAACAGCTCCAATTGGAATAACAATATCTCAAATATTAAGATCGCAAAACCAATTGTAGTTGAGAATCAATCCAATCAAATAAATATCAGCAAGATAAATTCATCATCTCATCTAATAAATCAAAGTAAAAAGAGTTTTCCCGGCATTAGTAGCGTATCTGATGTTAATGTTAATTATTTACCAGCAAAACATACTTTATCCACTAATTTTGCAAATCATAACAAACCTCAAACCAATCCAAATATTGCATTAAATATTTCCGCCCCTGTTGGCAATAACAAGATAAAACATAATTTATATAATGGCAATGGGCTTTCAAATAGCAATTTGAATTCTACTTCCAATATTATCTCCTCAAATACATATGTTATACAGAACCCTATCAATTCTGCCATTAAAAATACTAACCATCCCGTTAATAATAACATGAATTCATCAACCAACGCGAATCTACAACTAAATACTGATCGAAAGCGAAAAGCTTTTCATTTGCTAAAACAATTTGAAGCTGATCCACCATTTGTAGATCAAGAAATACTAGATGTTATAAAAGACTGCAAAGATGAAATTGATATTGGCGATATTGAAATATTAGCTGTAACTATTTATGCGAAACGGCAGGTAAATGCTCAAACTAAAATTTGGATTTGATATTATATTTTATCCCACTAATGACTTCTTATTATGCAATATTTACTCTAGAAACCAGAACCAGTTATTGACGTAGAAGAATGGGAAAGAATCGAAAATGAACAATATAATTTAGTTGTTGCCGAGAGTGAACAACATCGTGATATGAAAAAGGTAATGGAAACAACCAGTTTATGTATCGATAATAATGTTTATGATTATTATGTTATGATTACTTATTCCTTATTTTAATAAAATATGAATTTAGGAAGAAGATCGTAAACGCTTACAATTACTAAAAACTGATTTTAGCATGAAAATTTATAAAGAAGAAATATTTCATTCCTCTGTTTTGTGTGGATATAATGTTGATAACAACAATAAAATGAAAAACTGTAGTAGCTCTAATGATAGTATCATAAGTCCCAATGAATCAAAAGTTTTAAAAATATTGATAATATTATTTGATGAATTCGACATTATAGCAACTTCCTTGACTGCTTGTCAACATGGAATAAATCAAGGTTTAAAAGAATATGGTTATAGTTTTTCTTACTCTGGCAGACGTGATGTTAAAAACGAGAATAAAATGGTTATCACAGATAAAATATGTCAGGAAACTATTAATTCTCTCCGTTATGATATTATCACATTACTTCTATTGGAAAAAGATTCTATCAAAATCCATCGTAATCATGCTATTAATTATTTTAAAAGTATGGCGAAATTAATAGACGAAAGTTATAGTAATACTATTAGTAAAACTAACAATTTGTCAAATGATACAAATGAAAAGACTTTTCTTTTGCTTTCATTAGTTGAAAGTAATGAAATAATAAATATTTCGGAATTCTTGGATTATATTTCCAATGAAATAAAATTAATTCAATTTGCTTTATATAGTGCACCAAAACCAGGCGAAACAGTTCCTCATTTGTTTAATAATTCAGAATCTGATCAAAACAGTAAATTGACTCATAATTTGGAAGAAGATGGGTTTGAAATTGTGGAAGTGTTTGTAGGAAACGAAAACTTAAAGAGTTGTAAAGTTAAAACCACTTGGTCTGATGTTTCCGATTATGATAGTAATGATGATGATGATGAAGATGATTAAATAAAAATTACAAATTTTGATAATTGCAGATTTTGCTTTGTAGCATTTAATTTAAATGGACATCATCGACTTGTTATAAAATTGTAGATTTCTTTTCAACTATTGAATACGTAAGGCAAAATAATTATTATTATTTATAATTAAGTAAATGGTTTAATACATGATAAAGGAAGCATTACATGTTCTGCACTTAAGAGATTTTAGGAATAAAATAACTACAATAAAATTCTGTATTTAGAGTGAGATTTGCCGAGCTGCATCAACAAATGCATAAACAGCATCCTCACTAGTATCCTTCTCTACCCCATGCCCCAAATTTAAAACATGTTTCCCATTAGCTTGTTGAATACATTTTTTTACTGCGTTTCTAATATTTGCTTCACTTCCATATAATACCATAGGATCAACATTACCCGCAAGTACTTTATTTGGTCCAGCAACTTTCCTGGCTTGTTCCATTGATATCTTCCAATCAATAGAAATACCATCCAGGGTCATGTCAAGCTGTCTATGAAGATATACG
The DNA here is from genome assembly GCA_015144975.1 of Epipyxis sp. PR26KG. Classification (NCBI taxonomy): domain Eukaryota; class Chrysophyceae; order Chromulinales; family Dinobryaceae; genus Epipyxis; species Epipyxis sp. PR26KG. The sequence goes on along the minus strand of VKHH01006836.1, from coordinate 1,511 downwards.
CTACCTCCATTAGCAAAGTATACCACTGGAACTGTGGGATGCTTTGCTTTTAAATATTTCGCTATTTGTTCAGCATAAGGCTAAAGCGAAACAAAAGATATAAATTAAAATATCATTTCATTGAGAAGACAATTATACCTTAGCAAATTCAACAAATTGTTCTTCACTCATATGATGGGCCCAACTTTCAAATATTTGCAATATTTGAGCTCCACTTTCAATCTAAAATTAATTATTTTGTGAAACCTTTGTAATCTGTTATAAGAGTATACTATATACTACCTGAAAAGAAGCGTAGAGACAAAGTGAATCAGCATATTTTGAAAGAAGTAAATGTGCAGATTGAGGATCCTCTAAACACATCTTTTTAAATTTAGCACATAGCTTTGAATGACCACCTTCCACGGAATAAGCAGCTAAAGTCCACGGTGCACCAACAAATCCGATCAAAGATGTTTTCCCTTCAGTTTCCTGTCTGAGGGACTAACAATGACACAAATAAATTGTATACTGTGGTATTATAACACAATGTAAATCTTACTTTAAGAATAGTTCCCAAAAATGGTATCTGTGCATTAACATCTGTTAATATATCAACTGCATTAATATCAGCTAAAGTTTGGATAGGTTTGGCTATCTTTGGTCCCTTATTTTCAATTATGGTAAAATCAACTCCCATCGCTGGTAATGGTGTTAGAATATCTATCAAACAAGTATTTAAATAATTATCTATATTTCTAGACAGTTGTCGCAATTTTAAACCTGAAAACATGATTACACCATCTACACCAAACCTTCGCCATGGTTGCAAAGAGAGCTCAATAGCTATTTCAGGGGTTTCTGAACGAACTCTGAATGGATATTTTTCTGAATATTTTCGGAAATCTGCCATATACCTTCCCGCCTGAAATTATCAAATAGATACTGTACTTATTAACATTTCAATATCAAAGAAACAAACATGCACAGCATTACTTACCTGTCGCATAAGCCAAACAGGAGTTCGATTTACTTTCTCTCCATTCAATGCCCTAACTAATAAATTCCAATCTTCAGAATTATAAATAATATTACGTTTATTGTCATCAACAGTGGCTGTAACCGTGGCTAAATGGGATATTTTGCTTGAGTATTTTGCATGTCTTATGTAACCATAGACGATATTCACTGAAATTGATGCAAATATCCATAATTTGGTTAAAGTGAGATTCATATTTGTTCAGTAATTCGGTTGGAGGTTTAGAGGTTTTTGACAACTCGTATGAATCATAAACTTACAATAAAATAATTAGAACTGAAAGGAAGAACTGCAATATAATATAGTAAAAAATCGAAACGAATTGCAGCGCGGTAAATGGGCGTAGTTACCGTATTGAATGAATGAATGAATATTGCACTTGTTATTTGAATGAATGAATGAATTAATAGGAATTAACTCTTGGATTTATTAAAAGTTAGTAAATAACAAAACTCTTCAGCTACCAGAAAAGTGTCAACTTTTGTCTATTTAG
>VKHH01006835.1:3781-14926 GCA_015144975.1 Epipyxis sp. PR26KG | reverse complement strand
TAGCTTTTTCCTCTTGTCTAGTTGCACCTTTTTGATTTGCTCCGTTAATTTTTATTAATTCATTCATTCATTCACTTCTATTAATTCATTCATTCATTATATTTAAAATTCTTATTATTATATAAAATAAATATCCAAAATTTTACATTAAACGATATAAGAATTTTTATTATTAGGACATTTCATAAGTCAAAAGTAGGTCCTAAGTCCATCAGTCACAACGACTAGTTTCAACACATTGGTCTAAGGTCTATGATTTATTTCTAGGTCGAATAGTACATGGCCCTTGGCCACCAAAAGCGATAAATATTCGTTATATATCATTGTCGTCCATGGTATATCTTTTCGCCAACGGTATCTTAAATCCAAATCATAAATTACAATTGTCGTTGTTCAATATTAAAAGAAAATCAATATTAATTATCATTATACAGTATCAATGGGTTGCGGGTGCATTTCTCCAATTTGCCAAAAATTAGACTATTCCGTCGAAAGTAGTACTGAACGCAACAATTGCGCTTTTTTTGAATCAATGATCAATGGTCCTCCTCCTAACCATTCAGATATATTTATCACTCATGGATTGATTGGTCGAGGTGGTTTTGGTGTGGTAATGTCTGCAATGATGATAAGAACGAAAACCTGGTATGCTCTGAAAGAAGTTAGTAAGGTTCGTGTAACATCCGTTCTCTATAGTACATGCTTAATATAGTACATCATTAACCAACGCTAAATATTATACTTTGTTTGTAGCTTGAAATTGCGAAGCATAAGAGTGGTTCTGATATGGCGTTCGGAGAATTAGACGCTTTGAAGAAATTAGATCACCCGTTTGTGGTAAAGCTTCATTTTGCGTACCATGATATGTGAGGAAAAGTGCAAGAGCTATAAGTTACTGTATACTTTTAACAAATTTTCCTGTTTTTTCTTCAGATTATCTTGCTTTATGGTACTGGACTTAAAGACAGGTGGTGATCTTCGGTATTATTTGAAAAGAAAAGTTTTGTTTCAAGAACAGCATGTTGCTTTCTATGTGGCATGTATTTCTTCAGCTTTAGATTACATTCATTCTAAAGGTGTTATTCATAGAGATATTAAACCAGGTACTGGCGTTGAATTAAATTTCATATGCTAACTGCTTTATCTCATTATTACGTACTATCATTATAGAAAATATACTATTAGATGAGATGGGATATCCTCATTTGGTTGATTTCGGAGTTGCCTATGTTCATGATAACTTCAACACAAGCATGCAGTGTTCATTAGCTAGTGGCACAAAACAGTATTTAGCCCCAGAGGTTTTCACTCAGTCACATTTGCATGGTCCTGAGTCTGACTTTTGGAGCCTTGGGGTTGTAGCCTACGAACTACTATTTAATAAAAGACCATTTGAGAAGCATTGTCCAGTAGCTATGATATCTTACATAGAAGGGTTACTTAAAATCAACCGAAAGTCATCAAGCAATCAATCTCTGCACCATCATTCTAACCATGGTCTTTCCTTGAATAATAACACATCATCTGAGAACTCTTCGTTACTTTCAGATTCTAGTCAAAATGCACCATTACTGTCTCACAACAGACGAGCGTGTTTGAACAAAAACACATTAGATTCATTATGTGGTGCCTCTGATGTTGGAATTGGTTTCTCTCCAGTCTCAACTGATGATTTCAATAATCATAATCATAGTTTTTCGTCCCATTCAAACAATTTAAACCAACCGGTTTTAATCATACCGTCAGCAGTATCACCTCTTGGTCGTAGGCATTCCAGTTCAATGAAGCATATTATCATCCCAATAATTGAATCTTTATCAATTGATTATAATGACAACTTCTCACCGATCAGTGAAAATAATCATTTGCCTGTGGCGAAGGAGGTCAGTGTCAGTGTGACTGATTCTGATAGTAATTCTGATAATGACAGTATAAGTAACTCTGATAATAATTATCAATCACATTTAAGATATTTTGGTGGTGATCATTGGGATAACGATAATAGTAATTTGCAAACTAATCTTCGTGTTACTATTCCTGAGAGTAACCCTTGGACTGGACCAGTTACACCTTCTTGTAAATCCTTTCTCTCTGGTTTATTAGAAGTGAGACCAACACATCGCCTAGGAGAGAAAAATATCAAACAGCTAAGAAAGCATCCTTGGTTAACGCAATATAATTATGATGATTGGAAAAGCTTACAAAACAAGACGATTCATCCATTATTTAATCCTGGAAATTTGTTTTTCGAAGAAACTTTTTCATCCTCAGTTCAACAGTTACAGGATTATGAGCAATCCCAATTAGATATTTTACAATCAGGCGAATTCAAATTTCCAATTGATTATGAAAAATTTGACGAATTTAAATTTATTTCACCTCATTTTCATAAATTATTAAACGATAAAAATTACCATAATAATAATAATAATAATAATAATAATAATAATAATAATAATGACGATGAAAGTGAAAATGATGTTTCTCAATCAAACAATTATTGGGGATTTTTGAATAGATTTATGAATTCATCCACTGTAAATCCAATGAATTAATCAAATCTAATTTAAAAAACATTTCACAAAATATTATTTTTTACAATTCATTCATTCATTCATTTTCAATTCTATTTTTTTTGGAATAATTGTTATATTATTGTTATTATCTTCTATTTCCAATCGACTAATTCCAATTACACTATAATATTTCTAGTTTATAGTAATAAAAGCTTGCATTAATCCGTGATTTTTTAAGCTTTTTTTTACTATCAACATTTTCTTTGTATATATTGTGCTATGGAATATAATGGGGCCTATATGAGGCAGATGTGTCTAAAGGACATGATTATTGACACAAATCATATTATTATTTTTTATGAATTATCTAATTTTTATTTTTAATTGATACATTATTATTATTATTATCATCTTAACTATACCAGTATCTATATAACATAATGATTTATTCATATTATTATATTTTTGTTTTTGAAAATAAATATAAAATATTAACAAAAAAAGTTTTTTTTATAATAAATCAATTTTTTATCCATTCAATTCACTTATTTTATGATGATTATTATCAACATTATCAACAAGAAAATAATAGACTTTCAACTTCATTTTAAAACTTTGAATACACCATCAAATTAACCTTTTAGATGTTGTAAATATAAATATTTTATATTTTGTTAATAATAAATAATTGTTCAATAATTCATAAATAATAATATAAATAATAACCTAACCATTCTATAGTTCATATTTTGTTAACTAAGTCATATAGTTCCAATCCAGGGTACCGGTATATGAAATCGTTCATTGGTAATTTAGGATCATTTAGCGTTTATTTGGTAAATGCAAAGAAATTTTTCAAGTGTTTTTTATATTTCCATTGTTTTTTCCAGAGTTGGAGAAAGACTCCACTGGATTTTATTTTCCCAGGGGAAAAAATGTTCCACTGGTAGTACTACTACTGGCTAGGAAAGAGGTACCCAATTGTGGCGTGGCATGGCCCAATTGTGGTATGTTTTTTTTTTGAGTGAGAAATTAACATTAAAAAAATAAATTCTAAAATTTCTTTAGTAAAGCAAACCATTACATGAATTGATATAAATGTCAGCAGACTACAGTTTCTAAAATGAATTCATTATAGTGAGAAAAAAAAAACAGTTAAAAACGTGCCACAAAAGGGTATCTCCTTCTTAATAGATTTCGGCAAAAGTTAAGAACACTTAAGAGCAAAAGAACGGACCTTAACTTAAAACTTACAGCTATCTTAACATAAATTAGACTTAACTAAACCAACAGCTATTTATTTTATTAGCTAATATTGGTTATGTATTTTGTTTTGTACGTAAAATTTTACACTCGTATTTAAAGATCTTTCTACAAATCTAAAACTTTAGAACACAAATATACACATTGAAATGATTAATTATCAATGGTTTTACTATTTTAATGCTATTTTAAAGTCGATTTGATATCTCAAAGTTCATTAAGAGTTGTTAAAGAGCTGTAAACATATGAAAAAAAGGAGAAAAACGGACAAAATTTCAAAATAACTCGGTTATTTTACAAAAAAATATTTTGCTCAACAAAATAACTCCATGCAAATTTAGAACAAAACTACAATACATAACCACAGTTATGATACGCGTTTTCTCGTTATTTTTTTGTTATTTACTCGCTTAGATTTCGACCTATGGTCTCGATCACACTCGCAAAATAACTCAAAACGGGTATCATAACTGTAGATTATGATTTAGTTAAAATTTATTGAAATTATACATAAAAATCATTCATTTATTCATTCAAAATGATTTATCAAAACATCACTCAAATAAAATTCGATATACAAATAATATAATGAATGAATTAATATATAATCATGATTTTTTCAATAATAATAATAATTACATTCGATCAACTAAATCTAATAATATTTTTTCTAATAATTCATCATCTAAACCAGACACCATAGCTAAACTCTTAATTCTTGATCCAATTAAAAATGATTTTTGGATTCTATGATAAGCATTTTGTTCCATTAATTCTTGTGGTGTCAACTTTTTATTCAATAATTTATCATTTTTCTTTACTGTATCAAACATTTTCGACAAATCTTTAACATTTTTCTTTTTATTAACTAATTGTTGTGTTTCATTTAATAATTTCTTTTGTGCATCTTGTTTTTTCTTACGTTCTATTGGTATTACATATAATGTTATTAATTGATCAAGTTTAAATTGATATAATGATAATGATTGTAAATAATATTGTAATTCTGATAATTGTGATTGTAATTCATAAATGTGATCAATATAACATGAATCAATAATAGAGATAGTCTCATTAAACCATTTCTCATGTTGTTGTGAAATATAATTCTTATAATTAAAAACAGCTTTATTAATTACATCTAAATCACAAAATAATTGTTCTTTTCTACGATAAGATTTATCTAATTTTAATCGATTGAAAATACTTTTACAAGCTTGATAAAATAAAGAATTCATATTATTATTCATATTTTGTCTTTTTTGAGTATTAATACTACTTCCTGTCTCAATACTCATGTTTTCATCTGATAGACTATTATTTATCATATGATTATTATTGTGATGAATATTATAACTATCATCTTTATAATATGATATAATATCTTTAGTTTTATTCATTGACCATTCTAATATTTCATTTATTAATCGAGCTAATATTTTACTATGATCAGCACTTTCTTCATAAATTTGTTTTAATGATCGTTGATAACCGTTTCGTATCATAGTATAATTCGTTTGCACACTTTCATCAATTAATTTATATGTGTTTAATGATTGATGAAACTCTTGTTTACTTGATGATAATTTTTCAGCAAGTGTTGGAATAACATATTCTATTCCTTTTACACTTTCTTCGATTTTTTGTGAAAATAATCCATCTGTTTGTGTGAAGGAAAGTTCTAAATGATTGACAGCAGAATCAATATTTCGTTCATTAATCAATCTAATCTGTTGTGAAATATTATCATGAGCTATTAACATTGGTGCAGATAATTCATCATTTGTATTATTTCTAATTAATGAATAGATTTTTTCATCATCATCATCATTTTCATAAATTTGTTTAAAACTGATTATTTCATTCATATTTAAGAGTTTAGCAATCATATGTTCTTTTTTCAAACGATTTGTATAATTATTATTATTATTATTTGATTTTGAATTATTTTGATTGCGATCAAGATTATTTGATTCATTTGTAATTATTACTGACTCGGAAGTGTTTGTGATACTATTATTTTCTGTTGTGATCAATAATAAAGGTTTTGGTGGTTGTTCGGTTGTAATTATTGTATATAAATCATATCTAGATAGAATTAACGATTTTATTCTTTGAATCATTTCTTTTTCATATTGCAGATTAAATCGTCTCAATTGAGAAATATTGGATTGATTTGCTGTGCCATTCGATGACTTATCGATGTCGTTTGAAGTATTATAATTTTTACTGTTGGGTGGAGGTGGTGCTGGTGGTCTAATTTTGGAGCTAGATGGCGGAGGTGGTGGAGGGAATATTTTCAATGAATTATTCATCATTTTAGATAACTCAACAAATTCAATCGCAACTATATATTTTTATATTTAACGATCATATAAAGTATAGTGGATTCATTGATTTTAGAAACACATACAATAAATTACTAATAAATAGAGTCGTTTATTCTTGTACAGTGCAAAGAAGAATCATTCTTGTGTAACAAAAATATATAGATGCACAGATAACAACGACGTTTTATTTTGTATTATATAACAATAATTGATATTAGTAGTTATTTTTGTTTTTTCCCCACAAGATATTAATAATTAATAGCACCAATTATATTTCACAATATCTATTGGTATTTGAAAATGAGATAATCAGAAGTCAATATGAAAAGTATGAAAAATGATGTATAACTTTATATACGTTATACTGCTAATGATATTTACGGACTTTTTTTTATTTTATACGATTATCTGTATATATATACAGATGAACAAAGGTTTATCTGTATATACAGATGAACTTTCTATATATACAGTTTATCTTTTATTATTCAGTAATAATGGAAATTCTAGAATTATAAATTTAAGAAGGTGTTGTGTATGCATTTTCCTTATAAAGAAAAAGATGGTATAAAAACTTACATACAATAAACTTTATTCAATATTTTATAGTATCAAAATTCAATCCCTTCTTCCTGTTTTAGTATGGGATCGAATTTATTTAAGTTGCTTTTGTAACGAATAAACTAGTTAAAGTTTTTATTTTTCAATATTATTTTTCTCTTTATTAATCGGTAATGGAATTCGAAAGAGCAATATACCGAGTTTATGAACGTTGCTTGGAAGGTTTACAAGATGATTCAAATGACAATAATAATCCCAACATTAACTCAAAGTCATGCAGAATTTTGGAGTTTTCGACCTTTATTTTGGCATCTTTCTTTTTGTTAACATTAATAATACTTCATGTCAATTTTGTTGCAAATCCTGGTTGTTTAAAGTCAATTATTTTAGCATCTCAAAATCAATCCGGTACATATGGTAACCGAAATATATCATTATTGAAACCAGATCAAATACTATTGGTAAATCTTGATCGGACATATCTTATTCCATCTACAAACAATAAGAATAGTTTAGGTTTGCGGGGAAGTTCCAATAGTGATATCACCACACAAAAAATTGCTATAACACCATACAAATATACTACAAAAAAATATCAGCAGTACATAGCGAAAAGTAATCGCGATTTCTTTTTCTACAACAACAATAAAAATGATATAACAACAACTAATTTAGCTCTCATCACTTCCAACGCATCAACATCATCTGGTGAAACAGTTCCTTCTCCTGTATTGTCATATGATTACAAATTCACTTTCAATGTTGGGTTATTAGTATTACCAGATAAAATCGTAGAAGATCATAAAATAGATGTAGTTAATGTGACATTATCTGGCAATCAATGCTATGGTCCATCATCCATTCATACTTTCATCAGCATAAGTGGTATTGATACAATTATTATTAATTATTTAATGTATACATTCAAGACATCAGGTTATGTTTTCACATCGAAAGGAAGTTATTTCTCATGGAAAGAAAGTGATTTATATCCCTATCATAATATTGTAGAATGGCTAACATATAAGTTTGGCATGCTCCTGAAAGGAGTTTGCTCATTTTTTTTCTTGTCAACTATCACTGCTTTATTGGTGAGGGTATTGATATCATCAGGTGTCGTTTTATTATTTCCAATATTTTGGTTATTGCAGGTAAATGTAAGTTCGAAAATCTTAACATAAAATAATGATAATTTTCTGATTTTAAATTGGTGTTATAAATATGATTGCCTTGATTGCTATCGTAATGATTGATTAATATCATAAATGAACTTGACGTTTTATCTCCATAATATTTATTAGCTATTTGGAATGGGTGCAATCAATCTTCGTATCATAAGTCTATCTTATCCATGGATTGGTATTCCAATGGAAATGATACGAGCAAGGAATCAGTCACTTCTACCTTTTATTATAGCTCATATTACCAGGTATAATAATATATTTGTTGGTTTGGTATCACATTGTTCTTGTAGGGTAGATTACTCCTCAAGATCTTGCCTGTTTGGTCAGTGTCCTTCTCATAGAATTTTGTTAAGTATAATTATAATAAGATTTCAATCAACTATTTAAAAATTTATTTCAATTAATATCAGGGTCGTTGTTTATTATGTATTTTATCAAGCATGTCAGGTAAAAATCATTAAAATTATAATTGATAGAATTCGATAATCATTGATTATTATATTAATATTATTGTTGTTTATTTAGATGTCATTCGCAGCATGGTTTTATAAACAAGATAGTGATGGTCAGCAAGAGTTGTGGTTATTTGCAATCATGATGTTGTAAGTATAACTCACAAATCAAAATATTTATATAAAATAATTTTAAGCTGATCTGTCAGAAAATACAAATAAAACATCAGTACAGTATATGATTTAAATTTTTTTATGTGTAAATATAAGAAATGTTGTATTATTTTTAAAATGAAGTAGTGTCACTATGTTTTATAATTTAAGAGTTTGTTACCGAGAATTGTTATTATTTATTTAATGAATGGATGAATGTGTGAATAAACAATTATTATATTTAAATTGTATCTTATAGATGGGAATATTTTAGTATGATTTATGTCCGATCGATTGGTTCTATTCTATTATTTCCGCGTGCATCGTTAGGATTATTTTTGATTTATCATTTCTATTATTATTCATTTCCGGCTGGATATCATATGCTTGCACTCTTCGTCATGTTCTTATTCTTGCTATTATTAATGTTTTATTGCATTCGAGTATTTGAAGTCAAAGCATTTCATTATGGACATGTTAGCATCGATCAACCCAGGTATATATGTGTACTTTCAATCAAAAATAAAATAATTAATATAATAACTATTATTTAATATCTCTTAAAACATAATTATTAGATAATCTTATCAACATTTCTTATAGACAGTTTCTTCATGTATTATATTCCGAATAATGAAAAAAATAGAATTAAATATAGAGAAATTGTTATTATTTTAAAATTCCATCCATGAGGATTACTTTTCGTGTACGTTAACTCATTCACGAGTTGTTTTATCCTAACAAAACAAGAATTATCCACTATTTATAAAACGATTATTATTTAATCTCTTATCATAGTAAATAATTATTTTTGTTTTTGTTATATTTAATAGGATGCTATATAATACACTGCCATGGCCAACTTGGAGAGTCGAGTTAGCACCAGAATTCACATTATTTCTTCCATTAACAAATCGATCATTTAATGTTTATCAACATGCTGTACCTAATCTTCATCCGCCTCAAAATGATAGTAATAATAATAATAACGGTAATAATGTCGTTGCAGATGAAAATACTCCCATCATAGGTAATAGTAACATCAATGGGGATGATCCTAATTCTGCTATTTCATCAGCACAACTGCCATCTTCTTTATTATTACCACCATCACCAGTCATTACTAGACAGAACCGTACGAACAGAAATAATGCCAATAATAATGATAGTTCAAGGAGAATCAATAATAGTAGTAATAATAATAGAGTGAGTATGCGTGATAATGATGCTGCTTTTATTCGAAATAATCGTTCTTCTTTAAATAATAATAATATTTCAACAGAAATGATGGTATTATCTAATAATAGTATAAATGAAGGAAAGAATAGTGGGTATGAAAAAGAAGAAGAACCTAATAATAATACAAAAAATAATCAACGAGAAGTAATTATGAATCCTATCAGAAATCTAAATATTGTTGACTCTAAACAACCATCATCCACTGCTAGAACAAGCGCGAGTTATAAAGGGCTCAGCAATACAGACGATGATAGTTATAGTGATGATCAAATTGAAGAACATGACACATTAGTATGACATTTTGATATATATTTTATGAATACTTGTTATCATTTATTCAGCATGAATTAAATTCCTTCATTCTCTTGTCTCCTTTCATCAAATATAATAAATGTTTCAAATAGATTTCTTTTGTTGGTTGGTTTATTAGATAGAAGCTTGTAATAAGATTTATGATCATTTAAGTTTTAAATATATATTCGCTAATACCATAAATAACAACTTGATACTCCAAGGTTATGTTTCTAATTGCGCAAGTTTAATTTATTTAATTAACAACTAAACGCTACATCACTTAAAAAATATTTATATTTTATTATATTGATCGTCACACGCAATGTGTATACTAATATCAAAAGGGATTCATCAAAGAAAAGATATGAAGCCAAATGAACGGTTGATGTAGTTACCACACACAAAAAACAAGGATTTTGACCCCCATAAGGATCCGAAACAAAAAATAAATGCTCTATACTATTTTAATTTTTATATTGAACTGGTTTCAGATAGAAGAATTAAGAAACGTTTTTTCTTCTTGATCGGTGTCATTGGTGTAAAGAGGGAAAAAATGTGAGAATAAATGGTAATAGTTGTGAGTTTGTAGTGAAGAGCAGTAGTAGTAGTGGTATTTTTTTGTTTTTTGTTTTCCGTTTGTTACTGTTGCATATTTTGCAATTAATGAGATAATACGTGTTTAAATAAGTTATTTTGAATTAAGTTAACGTAAATATTTTTTGATTAAAAGTTCTTTAGTAATAATATTTTTCAACATTTTATTATTTGCAATCAATTTTTAAAATAGTTAATAAACAGAATAGTGATTTTATACTAATATCTCTTCTTTTTTACCTTTTTTATTTTTATATTGTTCATTATTATTTTCATTCAACAGTTTGTTATAATATTTAGTTATGGCTGTATTACTATCACACTATCACAACAAAATAAAAATGGTTTATTATTCTGAATTGAATTGTCATTTTTTATTATAGAATTCATTTTCGTTTTTCATATTAATAGCGTTTTTAATACCATCAAACTTTTTGAAATTGTTTTATCTAGCTAGTAAACCACGTTTAGATAAGAATGTAAACATTACATGTATTTTGTAAACTTCGTTCGTTTGCAACAAAGATTTGAACGAATCTATATATATTCTTTGCTAATG
>VKHH01006834.1:0-14936 GCA_015144975.1 Epipyxis sp. PR26KG | reverse complement strand
AACAAGAATCTTTTTGCGTTCCAACTGACTGAAAATATCGATTCCAAACTCATGTCCAAATTTTTTAAAGAAAGAATTAACTAATTTGTTACTCTCAGGAGATTGTTGAAACAGGTCATTCATCCCATCCACATTTCCTTCGCTCATTTTAGAATGAAGATTAAGTTGTTCATCGAAGAAATCGTTAAGTTCGGCAGTTGCGTTCACCCATTGGATAAGCAAAATTAAAATAATGGTACTCAGTCCAAAAAACATACTGTAAAGCACTGTCTTATAGTTTACTGTTTACTGTATATGGTACTGTATAACTGTATACACAGATCTTGTGGATCTTACCGTATTTTTAACGTTAAAACGTTTAAAACACGAACGTTAAAAAAAGTAAGTTAAATCGTTAAATCTGAAATGGTAAAACAACGTTAAATGACGATTCATATGATTATACATACGTTGCACATACACTCGTCTAAAGTAACTCTGGATTGAATTGTTGTAGAAATGTCCTTTCAAATTAAAGTTAATAGGACTTAATATTTTATGGCGAAGAAATAGCTTTTCAGCAGCGCAATTGATTGTAAAGTAAATGAATGAAAAAATTAAGGTGGTTGTATAACAAAAAATACGATACTATGACTTGAGTGGTTAATCGTATGTAGTTACGACCGTGAATGGGTGCAAATAGAGAATAAATAGGAAATAGGCCATTTGGAAAATGCGATAATTGTGGAAGCTGGGAAGATGGGAAGATAATCCAGTGCCAACAATGCTTTTATTAAGACGCCAGGTAGTTATCCCACATCAGCCTACAGTATCTACATTTCTGAGCGATGTATTTTTATTATTTTGTGTGGAATTAATTATCTTACTTTGCTGAGTGTTTTAAATATTTGTTTTTACACAACTGCATCGATAAATCACCGAATACAGTGGATTCATTTTTACTTTTATTGTTGATTATAAGTGAAATAATATGACAGCCAGCATTGGGATTTGGTCCTGCTCATGCGATAGTTACGTTGCCGATTCCTAACCAGCAATATTCCGCTTGGCCTAATAAAAGCGATGGATGAAAAGTGGACTATAATATGCAGTTAATAATAGATCAAAATTAATTGAAGAAAAGAAAAAATTAAAAAGTTCTCGGGTTACTATATTTTTTAAGGGAAGTAAAGAGGAAGTCAACTCGATGCAGTAGTAGTATAGAATTATAGTATTAATCAATCTAAAAATTGGTTGTATTTGCTTGGACGGACATTTAGTGTTTATCTGTGTATTTGATGCATAAATAATTATGGTGTAAATGAATACTGCTGTATTCCCATCGCTATATCGTATTTGAATCACGATTGAGAAACTTAATTCTTACGAAATTAATACATATGAATTATTGATACTGAATTGTTGTCATCTTCTTCTCTTACATATTGTTTATCCCGTATCCTTGATGTAGTATTCACGTCCAATCAACAAAAACATGGTTTTTCACAATGCGATATGATTTATTGAGACGTTTTACATAAACAATTCTGTTATATTTCTTCACTCCACAACTACACAATTTATATAAAAATTGAAATCTAAAAAATTTAGTTAACATCATTAAAATCTTAACTAGCATTTAACTAGCGCAAAGCATAGCCTCTGATTCAATTGACTCAATGATGATGGTAGAAAAATACATTAAGGTTTGGACCGACGAGTAATAGTCACAAAATTGAAAAAGAATACTTTTTTACAATATAATTAATTCATTAATTAACTAACATAAAAAATAATAAAAACATGCATTAACATATCAGATCCTACCAATTATACAAGTATAATTCAATTTCATATAATTATAATGTTATTATTATCATATCGTGGCAGCTCGATGGTATTATGACGTATTATATTTTTCGAAATGAGATGAAGATTGCAATTACTATAATGCTTATTATTTATTTTATAGATTAGCTTTTATAAGAATACTAACATTATCCATCCTATTATTGATTTTTGAAATTAAAAACTTTTGTGAAATATTAATAAAATAATAAGTTATACCATTATACAATATTAACAATTTCAACGAAAATAAAACAATGCATTATTATTAAAATATTCACATCATATACATAATATTTCTACAATTATTATTGTTATTATTATTATTATTGTTATTATTATTGTTATTATTATTATTATATTATTATTATTATTATTATTATTATTATCATTATTATTTATTATTATTATTATTATTATTATTGTTGATCTTATTATTAATAATCAGTATTAAGTATTACTCATTTTTCTCAATTGTTTTTTTGTTTCCATATCCAATGGTGTATTCAACGATGACCTAATATTTTTCAAAGGATTCATCATTGCGAAACGAGATTCTGACATATTAGATGTACCATAACTTAGCGATCGGAATTTTGGAGAGTTTTCAACTCGCTGTGATCCACTCGTGTTAACTGGAGATCGCTTGAGTTTATGTGGCGATGTAGAATGCTTTGAAGTTGGTGTTCTATTCCTATTATTATTATTGTTATTAGGGGAACCTTTTTTGTTTGGTGTTTTATTAATTATTTGATGAGAAGAAGATGATTCATTCGTTGTCTCTGATTGAACGGATGAAATGGAATCACCTCTTATTACATTAATATTCTGGTTATTTTTCTTTTTATTATTGATTATTTTAGGGATGTTTAAAGGTGAAATTTGAAAACCAAGACTTTGTGCGATACTAATATGCTTCTCAGGCATTGTCATAGGCATCGATAAATAATTATTATTATTATTACTATTATCATAAGAATTATCATGATTATCATTATTTTGATTTGTTGATAACGAACTCTTCCGTACAATGCTTGATCTTAATCTCACTTTTAATCCATTAAATATGCCATGTTGTGTTGAATTATCTTTTTTAGGAAAAGGAGATTTTTTTCGAGGGTCACTTTTATTTAATTTATTATATAATTCTTCATCATATTCGATACTTTTACTAGTCAGATTTGTAGCACTAATAGGTGTCAACATACTCGTGTCACCTCTAGAGAGGACATCATAATGACTTGGTATAACTGGTGATTCCAAATTATTATTATCATTATTTTTTGATTGTTTTTTGTTGATTATTCCACTATACATAATCTCAGGATGCGATCGAATGTATGGACTAGTAGTTAATAATTTCTTTGCACGTGGAGGATTTGAATGAGAATTGTTATTATTATGATTATTTTCATTTGAATCATTATTTTTTACTTCATCAGAGCCATTATTACTTTCATAATTATTATTGTTATTATAATTATTGTTATTCAATACATGTGATTCCATAGCAATGCTAGTTGATGTCATAGCAAGTAAAGCATTTTCTATACGATTCAAATTATCTTCAATAGATCCATTCAATACTTTTCTATTATTATTTCGCAATAATTTTATAGTTGGACTCTCTTCTGCAATCAATAACTCATCAATTACTAGAGTCAAATCATAGCAAATTTGACGTAATTTCATCCATTGTTTCATTTGCTCAATAGGTTTTGAGTCATATTCACTTGCCTCAAAATCATTCTTCACATCATTATTATTTGAAATCAATTCTAAAATCAAAGAATAATTATAATGAATTGATTGATAAATTTTTATTTGTGAAGATGGATGAATGGATGATACGATAAGTGTTGATTTACTATTATTATCTATACTAGTCGATAATGAAGATTGGCGATTGGTAACTAATGATTTTCGAATAGGAACATGAGAATTATTCTCAACATTTGTTTTTGATTTTGATTCAAATTTATTGATCATGTCACTAACATATTTCGATCTTGGCTTGTTTGTTTTAGGTGTTGCATTATTATCATCTCCAGGAGTATTATTGATATTATTATTATTATTCGATTCAAATGAAGTATTTGATTGATGAGTATTTATATATTCTTTTAGTAATAATTCTATCGATTTGTTCAATTTAATACTTTCTTCTAATGAGAATAAACAAGGTAATGAAGAGGATATCATATGTGATTGATCATATGACTTACTTTCATGCATTGTAAGAGTATTATCATCAGAAGTCGCTGATGATCCACTTGGTCCAATACTTTGTCCAAATATAATATCATCATCAAATTGTAACATTTGATTTGTGCAATTATTTTTATTACTATCATTACTGGCAGTAATATGATGTTTGTTGTCAATAAATCTTAAGATTGACACAAGTGATGATTTTAATTCTGGAAGTAACATAGTAAACTCATTGGTTTTATTATTCTGTGAAGATTTTATTTGATTATTTTCTTCTTGATCAGTTAAATCCTCTTCATCATGTCTTGACTGTGTGGATGAAGAAGTGATAGAGTGACCCATAGGACTAGTAGTATAATGCACACCATTTGCACTTTGCACAAGTTTGTTTGTATTACTTTTATTCAATAATGGATTGATTTCATTCGTGTTAATTTCAATTGAATCACAATCAGGTTTATAAATCTCTTCATAATCAGAAGTACTGCGATAGCGACGAATTGGACTTTTGGCTGGAGTTATAGATGCACTGATAATATTATTAGCTTCTTCATGTATTGCTTCGTAGAATATTTGTCGATTGTATTCATCACCCTCGATTTCATCCAAAAATGAAGGATAAATAACATTGGCACGTGGAATACTATTTCTTTTCAAACTATTTTGAATACTATTATTATTATTCGCTGTCACAGTTGGCATTGGTGAAATATTGCTTAAACTCATGGGATTATCATCAACAAAATAATCCATTCTTTCATTAGTATTACCATGTCCATCATTTTCTCCTGGATATATATCAGATATATCCATCGACCCAAGTGTAGAAGGTTTATGTTTAACATTATTATTATTATAAGTATAAATCATTTTACTACCACCACTTGATAATAAATTGCTGCAATCAGCAATAGATACTGTACAGTCGTCATAGATATCAGACATATCTATCGATTGTATCGGTGAAACTGGAGAGTTGTTCGTAATGACCATAGGAGTAGTTATTTTTTGTTCATTGGATTGGGTGCGCTGGACAATATTAGCCTCACTTGAAGAGGTTCTACGCATTGGACTAGTTGCTATAGGTCTTCTACGAATTGGAGTAAAATTCTTCACTCTTTGGATTTTATTATCAGCTGAAGAATTTAAATCATATTTCGATATACTATTATTGCTTTTATTATTTGATTTACTTTGTACAATAATATTCTTTTGTTCATCAACAATTACATGTTCTGATTTCAAATGCGATTTTCCCGACTTTTTGGCTTTCGGAAATAATAACCAATATATTCCGCAAGTGATAATACCAATCAGAATCATTAATGAGGTTATGAAAATATAATAAACATTTTGTATAATACTTTTAATTGGGTAGACTTGTGTAATTATTGGTGAATGACGTGAAATAGGAATGGAGGTATCATTATCTTCCAGACTATTAATTTTAATACTTACTGTTACAGGCTTTTTCTTACTACTAATATTTTTATTATCGACTGCTGGTTTATCTTCTTGTATTTTATCCAAATCAATCACTTCATTCTTCTTTTGAACAACATCGTTCACCGCATTTTTTGTCACATCTTTCGGACCAGTTTTTGTATCTTCTGTTTCTTTTTGCTTCAATTCAATTATCACTATAAATTTGTCATTATCTTTTTTACTTTCTTGCTCTTCTATTTTTGCTGCTGCTATATCTTTGACGGTGGTATCATCACATGTTGTACAATGCCATTTTGTTGGAGAATCACTTAAAAGACTTTTATATTTATTTCGAATAATATCAGGAAATTCACTTTTGGATTTCTGGTCAGTTGAAGGTTGACTTGTTGGTTGTATAAGTGGTTTTGGTCTTGGAATTGATAACAGTGGGTCATTGTTTAGCCACTTTTCATCATCTGCACACAATAAAATGAGCAGTGGTGCGAACAGTACTATTTTATATAAATACTGCATATTTTCAAAAGATCTTAGGTGGACTTTGAATCAAATAATTGGTAGAATGAGTTGTAACACAATTATAAATATTTATCGCCGAAACTGCCAAGAAAGCCACCAAGTTCTATAATCCACAAATAATATTAATGATACAACAACAACTTAGCACAGATCGATCCATCAATCATAAAATGCCAATCAGATCTTTCCAGTTGTACCACAATTATAAGTATGGTATTTGATTGAACAACCAAAAAATAAATGCTCACACGTTTTTTACCATCGTTGGTTTTGTTTAATAAATGAACAAAACAGTATTAAAGTAACAATTGCATTGCTAATAATGAGCAATTATTCTAAGTATTTATCAAAAGGTCAGCTAATATTAAAACCACACATAAAGTTACACATTTACACTTTAGTACACCCCTTATTTTTGCCGTACATGAAATTTCTTGCTTTTCTACACATCTTAAAATTTTCATCGTTGTGTTGGTTTCTAAATTAAAAATTAATACAACTGAGCATTAAAGCTATTGGATGAAATGAATTAAGCCTTGTTATTATTATCTCTTGCTCTGCTGATTTCTTACTGTTCAATATGGAAGTAGTCAATAACCAACAAGAAATGGAAATTTTACTTGCAACAATACAAGAGGCAGTGTCATCAACCAATGTTGAAACCAATCGACATATGATGGATGTTTTGGAGCAAATAAGCTTAAGTGAAGGGGGTCTGATAAATCTTACCAAGATCATCGAACATGATTACAATAGTATTTCTCAAGAATATAAATTACTTGCTTCTATTGTATTAAAAAACAGCACTGCAAAATTATGGATGGGTGATTCCTTACGCGTTATGTCGGCAACTGAAAAGAATTCCATTAGAGAGTTTCTTACTCGATATTTATCTGAACCATCTTGTCGTGTGGCAATACAGTTGTCAAGTTTAACAGCAAAATTGGCCAGTTATGACTTATCATCAGACCAATGGCCTGATTTAATTACTTCATTAACAAACGGACTTCAATCAAGTCAATCTCGACTCACAAATATTCGAGCCATTTTTTCAATCGATGCAGTTTTGAATGAACTAGCATCTTGCTCTTCTGTCAACGCAAAGAAAGCTTATTCCAAAGTTTGTGCATCACTTTTCCCAGTAATTGTGACTATTTGGGCTCAAAATTTAAAATTAATCACACAAAAACTTAACACAATAGAACTGAGCCGAACAATAGAATGCATGGAAAAATTAAAAATCAAAAACACTGGTATGGATCATATGTTGATATTTGTCATTTTTGTTACAAAAGTTCTTAACAAGAATGTTGAGAAGTGTTTTCCATCGTTATCAAAAATAAATTCAATGCCATGCTTTATGCGTACTTATTTGGGTTCAATACAAATTTTAACAAAGTTTGTTCGACATTTGCGTGGATCGTATTCATTCTTTTGTGACAATTCAATGGGAAGTACGATTGAAGACTCGACTGCAACACTTCATAATATTCCAACTGGTGATAATATTGCTTCAAGTTGTGTCTTTGAAAATAGTGATGGTGGTTATGCAATTCATGTTCTAGAAATTGAAAATCAAGATGAAGAAAATGTTGATGAAACCGAGTATTTTATACCAGATGACTTCTTACAAACAAGCATGGGAGGTTTTTTTAGTTCTGTTAATTTGATATTAAAGTTACTCAAAACATTAGTCACTACTCCGCCTGCACTTCAAAAACAATATCCTGTGGCAATGGGTCCATATGTTGAATCATATTGTACCTTTTATTACAAGGAATTAATTGAAGAACATTCTGCAACTTCAAATAATTTCTTCAAATCAATTGGTTTAGATTTAAGTGATTTTTCATGTTCCACAAATTCTACAGATAATTGTATAAAAAATCAATCTCAATTTTCAAATGAGATCTTACCTATGAAATATTTGTCATTAGCAAGTATCCTCTTTTTGTCAAATGTTTTATCATGTAGCATGTATGATGATGCAAGTATTGAGAAAAAGAAACTATTATTAACGAAAAATGTTGAAGAACCAGATGAAGATTCACAAAAAGATGCGAATGAAATAAATATAATACAAACAATAAATATCTTCAGGCGGAATTACTTCAACTTGGTTCGATCGGCAACACTTTTATATCATGTTTTATTTCCTCTTCTCTCATATAGTCAAAGTGAAATCGAACAATGGGGTGAAGATCCAGAACAATTCTATTTAGCTCAACAATTTATGAGTGAATCGCAGACAATTAAATGTGCTGCAGAAGGGTTAGTATGTGGATTGTTTGATATTTCACCTGATGCTGTTACTAATATTACTGCTAATTTTCTTATGGAGCAATCATTACAACAAAAAGTAACCAGTACTACTCTAACTGGAGAAGCAGACATTTTCTTTTGGGATGCAGTTTATGTTGTTGCTGGATTAGGTGTTACACATTTAGGTCAAAAAATAAATCCAACTGAATGGCTTCAATTTTCATTTGCACCTTTGTTAAATAATTTATTATTATCTCCATCAGCTGGAATTCTCTCGAATGGACAACAAGTTTTGAAAGCAAGATTAATGTGGTTATTAAGTGTATGGATGTATCACTTTGATCCTAATTATGTACCAAGTATTTTAAAAATGTTAATGGGTGTAATTGGAGGAGAAGAAAGGAATTCAAATGATATTGTTGTTCAATTATATGCTGTGCAAGCTATATCTTCATTAGCAAAATTAGAATCTTTTAATTGTGTTTTATTACTTGGTACACTTGATGATCATTCTAGACCTTTAGTATTACCGTTAGTCGAGTCATTATGTATCCTTGCCAGTCGATTAGAAGAAAGTGATACGAAAATAACAGTATTAGGAATTGTAGGTGATGTGATTCAATTAATCGGACCAATGATTAATAATTACCCTATTTTAATTCCTTTAACTGAATATTTGTGGCAATTATGGAACAATTCTGATGAAAATGATCCAATCAAATCAACGATTTTAGAGGTATTTTATATTTATAATAATAATTATTATTATGATTATTTTTATGATTATTATTATCTTCAATTATTTCATTCATTCACTGTTTAATTTTTCTTGTATATTATTAATTAGGTATTATCATATTTAGTAAAAGCTGCAAAATCAGAATCATCATCCATTCATTATATTTTAATTCCTTTGATTCGTTTCACAACAAGTAATACTGTTGAAACAAGCTACTTAGTAAAAGATGGCATATCGCTATGGTTAGCTGTCATTCGAAACACTACTACACAACATTATTCCATAGAATTAGACGGATTATTTGTATCTATTCTCAGTAATTATTTAATAAATGATGGAGAAGAATTTATCACATTACCAATTACTATTATTAAAGAAATTATGTTAATTATTGAATCATATATTCTTCATAATAAATGTATTTCCTCATTTTCAACAAACATAAATAATAATATACATACTATCAATAATAATATAACAAATAAAATATCAAATTCATTTATAAATAATATTCAAAATCAAGAAATATTATATAAAATAATTATATTATGTATAAATCAATTAGAAAGTAATAATATTTACAGTATTATAAGACCATTAGAAATATTATTAATAATAAATCCACAAGAAACATGTTTATTTTTACATGAATCAAGATTATTACAACATTTCTTAAAAATTTGTGGTTCATCTGTAAGTTGTGTTAATATGAGAGCTATGTTAGAAAGTTATGGTACATCTGATGTTGCATTAATATACTACTTATCAATTATAACAAGAATAATGTTAATAAATCCACAAATTTTATTAGAAAATATAACAAATTTACGTGTAGAAATATTAGAATATATTTTTAAAACATATCAAATTACTGCATCAAATTTAACAGATGGTTTATTATTAGGATTAATAATTGAATTAATGTTAAAACTTTATGATCAATTAAAATATGTAAAAAGTATTCATTATCGTGAGAAATTATGGACAATAGCATTATTATCTATTTTCCCTTCACGTATACAAAATAATCAACTTAATAATAGTAATAATAATCATAATAATAATAATCAAGAAAAGTCACAAGATTTTTGTATTTTTCGATCAATATTATCAGCAGGCAAGTTTTGTACATTAACTCATCCATTTTATTCTAATAATAATAGTAATAACAATAACCATAATAATAATAACAATAGCAATAATAATAAAATAGAATTTTCATCTGAAATATTATCATATTTACATATTTTAAATTATTTACATAATATTTTCCCTGTCGAATCATTAACAACTTGGTGGGATACAATATATAATATATCATTACAAAAAATTCAAAATGATGAAAATAATCAAAAAAATATTAATCAGTCAATTAAATCATTATTTCAATTAATTAGTTTACAAAATGATAATGATGAAGATGATATTTTTGATGATGAAAATGATAATAATGATAATAATGATAATAATAATATTGAAGATGGACAAATGGATGAAATTCAATATAATAATTTGTCTGATATAAATAATAATATTAATTCAAATAGAATTGATTGTTGGAATAATATTCTTCATAATATTAATTTAAAAGATAATAATAATAAAGATATTATAGAAGAATTATTTCTTACTTTTGCTGCTGATGATATTATAGCAAAAGTACCAATCACGGCTTTGCTATATGATAAAAGCGAATAATAATATTTATGATAATTTTAATGATAAAATAATAGTAATAACAATAATAATGATAATAATAATAATGTTAATGTTAATAATAATAACAATAATAATAATAATAATAATAATAATAATAACAATAATAATAATAATAACAATAATAATAATAATAACAATAATAATAATAATGATAATAATAATAATAATAATGTTAATGTTAATAATGTATATATTATGAAGTGTTTATAATGACGATAGAGATAGTTTTTCGATTCATTATTATGTGTTATTTGATAAAATAATTCGTTTACAACGATGCAATATGATTTTAATTCTTTCACTAAAAAATGTTAAAATTAAAATGGATTTAATTTGTAATATATAATCAATTTAAAATCTGTATTTTTTAGTTTTTTATAATATATGCTACGAAGAATTTAGTTTTGAATGATTAAAATATTTCATTGCAGCTTTTGTTAGCCAAATAATATTATATTAATAACAGCAATAACAAGATTGTTTCCTATTTACTATCTATCAATCCTATAAATAATAATTCCATAATTATTTATTCCATTAATTAATCCATAAGAAGTTGTAAATCAGTTTTATAAAACATTAATCTCTCATTATTTTTATCAGTATCATTCATTCATTCATTCATTAGAGGGCTCCTTGTTATGTTTTCTAGCTTGTTCCTCTTGTTTAGTTGAACTGTTTTGATTTGCTCAGTTAATTCCTATTAATGAATTAATTAATTAATTCATTCATTCATTCAATTTCAATCATTCATTTGAAGCCCCTTTCAATAATCATATCTTTTTCTCTCATTAATACAGTGATTTTTACTTCTCACTACTCAACCTATCATTAATTATTTTTACATCCAACTCATATCATTTATTATAGAAATATTCTTATTTTTTGAATATTATATTATCGATTCAATTTATAATTGTGATTATATTTTGTTTTGATACATACACTCTAATAGAAATATTGTTCTGTTTTTTGATGTCAGTGCAATTGAAAACTGAAATATAAATAGAGAAAAATTCTTATTTTGAGAAAATTTTCTTGTGTTTTTTCATTCAATTCATCAATTTAAGATGAAATAACATGAAATATTTCATGTTTTTAAGATGGCATTAAGATTTTATTATAATATAAACTACTCTGACTCTGTATTGATTAGATAATATTATCATAATAAACATAAATTACTACTTTTTAATAATAATGAATGAATTGAATGAATAAAGAAAAAATCACATATATTTTGCTCTAAGACTCTCAGAATCATCTTAATTATTAAATTCAAACTTAAAACTAAACAATTAATTTAATTATAATATTTTCTCAATTTCTGAAAAGTATATTATTTACACATAAATAAAATCAATATTATTAACAACTTCATTTTCCATTTCTATCAACATTATTACTTTTCAATAACAATAGCACCAGTTCCTTCATTCCAACCTTTGCAATAAGCAGAATATTTTGTTGCGAAATGAAGCGAATTATTATTATTATTATTATTATTATTATTGTTATTAGTATTATGATTATTATCATCTGTACTTGTCACTAATGAAGATTTCGCAGTTGATAAAAAAGGAGTTCTACTGTTCATTAATCCAGTAGTAGAATTTAAATTACTTTTTATTCTCATTCCAGTAGTTGTAGTAGTATTAAGTCTACCACTAGCTGATTTTGATAATAATGAGAAATTTAATGAAGAAGGATCATTTAATTCATTATTATATGATTTCAAATTTGGTAAAATGATAATATCAGCTCTTTTTGAAGCATGTTCAATAATTTCATGTGGTGGAATAAATGGTTTTGGAATATTTTCTCGTTTTTTATCTTTAATCACACGATTTCCATGAATACTTTTTTCAAATATTAATTTTTGTAATTTTTGAATTTCATTATTATTATTATTATTATTATTATTATTATTATTATTATTATTATTATTATTATTATTATTATTATTATTATTATTTGTTTGATTATCAGGATTTAATCTTAAATAATTATCTAATAATGATAATGATTTATCAAATAATTCATTTTCCATTTGTTTTATATCATTTGGATTATTTATTATTGACCATTTCGCATAATCATTTGGACCTAGTAACACATTATTATTATCATTTGAACCGGCTGGAGGGTTACTTGTAGCACCTTTTTTCTTGGTTATTGTACATCCTAAGTAATCAGCAAGGGTGAAAATGGATATAGAATCGTTTAGATTATTATTATTATTATCGTTATTATTATCATTATTATCGTTATTATTATTGCGTAGTTTTAAACATTTCCCCATTCGATTGATTTCATTTGATGATAATGAACGATTATGATATCTCATTGTATCAATAACAACTTTTAATTGATCATATGTCACATATCCATTTGATGAATTTTCTTTAATTATTTTATTTAATTCATATGATAACCATGGATCAAGATTATATTTATTATATGGATTACGATTATTATTACTATTTTTATTATTATTATTATTATTATTAGCATTATTATTTTCATTCATATGATTACTTGCAGCAAGCATTGTACTACGTTTTAATAATAATTCTTGTTGTTCATATCTTTTTAATGTAGTATTAACGAATTTATTTAATGTTTGAGTTGCATATGATATTTCAGGAACTGGTTCCATTTTATAATGATAAGGTACTAATTTACATAATTCATCTGATAACATATCAAAACAAAATTTACGATAATTTATTAACTTTTTATTAATTTTACCAGTTTTATGAATAGCTGGAATATTGACTTTTTGTTGATATTTTTCAAATAGAATATTTAATTCGATATCTGATAAAATATCAGTTATTTTATATTGTGTTAAAATCAACTGAAAAGTGGATTCATCCACAAATCCAAGCTTTCTTTTATCATAAGATAAGAATGTTGAATCTAATGTAATACGATGTGAAGCAATAAATCTTTGTAAATGGCTTTTTAATTCTTGAAACTTTTGATTTTGCAAAGCAATATCTTCAGCAGAAATTAATGATGATTTTTTCTTTTTATTATTTTTTGAGTTATTATCAATATCAAATTCTTTTAACTTTTGCAACTTGACTAAAAGTTCTTTCGCTTGAACTCTTTCCTCTGGCGTAATGGCATGACGATCGAATGTTTTTAGTGATGTCAATTCTCCAATAATTCTTAAACGATAATTATCTTCTTGTGAAATAAAATTACCAAATAATTCTAATGTTTGGAGGTTTCTTATTATTCGCAGCGATTCAATCGTTGATTCCAAATCACCCAACAGATTATCGCTTAACGCTAACGTATGCAAAGCTAAAAATGGTGCAAATGTGTAGGCATCGAGACGAGCTATTTTATTCTTCTGAAGATATAGACATTTGATTCGAAAATTGCTTTCTAATCCATATAAATTGGTCAATTTATTGTCATTCAACCATAAACATTCAAGCGTTTTAAAATACTGAAAATCTTCGCCAAGATCAACAATATTTCTGTGTGCTAGATGTATTTCTTCACACAAAGATGCTTGTTTCGCAGTCTTCATTGGCAATTCATTGAAAGGATCTGCAACAGTTTCAACAATCATTTCTCGCAAATTTGATTGAAACTACAGTAACAAAATGGAATTTAATCTGTGTTTAATCTTCTTATTTGTAAAATACGGTGACAAAAATAATAAATATTTCATGAAAACGAAACCGACAGACATAAAACCACGAAAACATACACCAAACTATTTCAATATTATGCTTTTGGTTATTATCTTCATTTTGCATCAAGAATCAAATCTTTCTATCAAGAAGAAATTATTATTTAAGAAGAAAAAAAAAACTTTTTTTGGCTTTCCGTTTTCCGCATTTTCTTCTTATGGAAAAACTTTCGCCGGTTTTCGCCGTTTTCATTGCGGCGGGAATTTATTTACGGGAAAATGCCCTGTGTCAAACTCATCAAGAAACTCGGGAATTTTCTCGACTATTCATACCACAATTCATAAATTAAATTATCCATTCTTTCATTCTTCTCCATTTATTTTGCTCAGCAACAGCCGTACTAAGTTATTTCAGAAATCAGCTCTCGGTTACCTTGAATATTTCATTGGCTTAATCCATTCAACGCCGCAGCATAGAACTCATCACCTCCAACAACTAGACGACATCAAAATCTAACTGAAGAGTACCGGCTTGGCTCAAATTTTTCCTATGTTGATAGCGGT
>VKHH01006833.1:0-14959 GCA_015144975.1 Epipyxis sp. PR26KG | reverse complement strand
ATCTAACCTAAGTATTAACCAAAGCTTATACCTAAACCTTTTAGTCTTTTAGTTAGCTAAACTAGTAACATCACAATATCGGACAATCACACAAATCATACTTTGTTAGTACGAGAATATATTGATAACCAGGATCAATATTATCAAGATGAATCTTTTGTCTGTTTCTTATTTGTTGGTGGTTTTATCATTTGTTTATTCAAGTGAATTTCTTGAAACCAAATACAAGTTTAGCGATAAGGATGATCTGAGTGCTATCAAAGAATTTGCAATGGAGCTTAAGGATCTTCCAAATAAAAAGAGACCTTGTAATAATACTGTAGCTGGATATTCGATTGGTATTCATGAAATTTGTACTGTCGATAATATGTTAGCAAAATCACACTTTCAAACATGTCATTTCTTATCATTTGGAATTGCACACGATTATTCATTTGATCAATACATGCATGACAAAATTCATTGCAATGGTATTTCATTGGATCCTACTTCTAATTTTTCGTTGAAATTACATCCTGGAGTATTGTTTTTCAAGGCTGGTGCTAATTCTCCAGATTATCCAAAAGATTGGTAATAATATAATTTACCAAAAAATAAACAATATATTCACTGCATTTATATACCAGACAAAATTAAATTAAAGTTATTAAGATATACGATATTATTTCTTATATTTTTCATCTTTATTGGTGTAGGATTATGTGGAGTGTACCTGAATTAAAAGCATGGTATAATCATCCTTTATTTGTATTAAAAATGGATTGCGAAGGATGTGAATATTCATTAGCAGAAAATATCCAACAACATGACATTTTATTCTTTCATCAAGTTTATCAATTTAACGTTGAATTTCATGTTGTAAAATCTGCACCATTTATGCAAACTTTGAAAGAATTATATGCTTTTGGGCGATTGTATAGATTGATGAAACTAGCTGGTATGGTTTTAGTCAGTGCAGATGATGGTCATTGTAGTCCAGATAATGAGAAAGGTGGTTGTTTACCTGAACTTGCAATAGCTGGTTTCCCATGTTTACCAGCATGTCGAAGTTTTCTATTCGCTCATACTGATTATAATAGATGGGCTCGTATTAACTATGGTGGGAGACTTAGCAAAGGAGCAATCAAACAATAAAATTGTTTCACTTTTATCATTTTGAAGGAATTCATATTTATATAATCATTAATAAATTAAAAATAATTTCTGTGTTTAAAAGCTATCACATTCAAAAATACTAATTAAACTGGTAATATCATTAACATAATTATTATCACTATTATAATAAACCACTCGTAAAACCCTCAAAAGTCAATATATTTTCATTTGTTTCAAGTTAATTAAACTGTTTGAGCAAATCTTTCATCATTATTATCCAAGCCTTCTTCTAGCTTATGTCCTCCAGCAGTAGTACTACGCTTATCTTTTTTACGTGATTTCGTTGCAAATAACTTATCAAGCAGAGTGAAATCATTGGTCATTCTCATAGTATCCATCACAGAACTTATTTCATGTTTACGTATTAAACTGTGCTTGGATTCATCACGATGTTTCCTCATTAATTCTTCTCGTTGAGCTTGAATTTGTTCATATTTCATATCTTGAGCTTCAATACGTTGTAATATTTGTAATCGATGGAATTCATTCACACGTGAAACACGTTCAACATTTTCTAATTTATCTTGTAATTTTAAATCAGAAGAAAATTTCATCATTGCAATTTTTGCATCACGATCAGCTTTAATCGTCTCATACACTTTCTCACGATCTAATCTCTTGTCAACGATAGACTTACGGTGTTCACTTCGTTGTTTATATGCATCCACTAATCGATTTACTCGTAAAGTATTTCTTTTTTCACGATCTTCAGCTTGTTTTTTAAGTTTTTCACGTTCAATAATTTCAGCTTCTTTTGCACGTACAGCTGCTTCTTTTTGAGTTCGATTGAATTCAATTCTACGTTGTTCATATAACTCATGATGTTTTAGTAATGCTTCATCAATTCTTTTAGCTGCTTTTTCACGTTGCATTTGAACTTCAATTCTCTTATCTTCTTTCTTTTGTTCAAGTTGACTCATTATTCTGGAGGAAAATCATAAAAATAAAAACTATTTTTTGTATTATATTATTAAAATTTAACCTTGTTTCACGTTCAATCATTTTCACTCTATTTTGTTCTGCAAGATCTTCTTGTGCTTTAATCAATAATTCTGTTTTCTTTTTGTGTTCTTCGATTTTTTGTTTTCTTTCTTCATCACGCATCCTTGCTTCTTGGGCTAACTCACGCTCCATTATTAGACGTCTAGTTTAAAATAATACAAAAAGTTTTTAATATGCCCGAGATTTTCAATAAATAATAAAATTTATTTCTTACCTTTTCTTGAGCTTTTCCTCAACTTCTGCTTCTTTTTTCAATAATTCTTTCTTTCTATGATTTTCTTCTTGTAACTTTCGTTTCACTTCAAGTTCTATTTGTTGCTTCTTTTTTTCTTCTATCAATTTTAATTCAGCCACTTTCTTATCATGAATCTTTTTCTTTTTGATTTCTTCTTCTTCCGCACGTTTTATCTTCAATTGCAATGCTGCCATAGTTTGTTCTCTCTCAACAATTTTGCTGAGTTCTTTTTCTTGACGACGACGCAATGCCTCCATTCTCTTTTCTTCCTGCAATGCGGCAGTGGAGATAATTTAATTGTGCAATTCTGATTTTTAAATTATCTATAATCAATACGTACCATTTCAACCATTGCTGATGATTTATCGATTGCAGCGGCCGCTGCTATCACTGGATTATTGGCTGTAGTTCCTACACCGTGTCCAGAACCCGCCAATTTTCTCTCCGCATACTGAATAATCGAATTCCTTTCAGACTTAATTATTTGAATTTTATCTACAATGACAATTATAAAAAACAGATGAATTATTATCAATACGATATGATGATATGATATAATGATATACAAGATATATTATTAACCTTGTCTCTTTTTTTCGAAAGTGTTAAATTTTATCTCAACCATTTGCTTCGTTAGTTCTGCAGAAATGAACTGATCTGGCTTTTTGGGGTAGAGTTCTGCTGGATCCAACCCGGATCGAAGACATGCTTCTAACGTTCGAGGAGAATTGATTTCACGATATAAACCGCCATTTTCCTCAAAGTTCTCGACAGAAAAAACAATATCCATAGCAAATTAGAAGAATATGGAATGAATTCGCTGTTTAACAATGGGAATTTTAGGTACTGTTTCCCTTTTTCGGATACCGATAGAAATAAATAAATAAATTATAAAAATCCAAAAAAATAACAAAAACGAAACTGCAATATTTACGATAAACTTTACCGTATAATAATAATACGAACTGATTTGATCGAACGATCCCAGGGATCATCTTTATTAACTATTGATTTTCTAAGCATCCCATCATTAATCTACTTTTCTACAAAATTTAGTTTAGTGTTAATTTTTTTGCAGCTAAATTACAAATTATAAATAATAAAACATATAATAACTAAAATTCTAATTTCTAATGTAAAGCATGAATATTGATTACACATGAAATGAATATTGAATATTGATTACACATGAAATGAATATTGAATAAACGGTCAACTGATATCGAATAAATTTTAAAGGTTTGAGTGTTTGGTTGACAGATAAAGAAACCTCATAGTCACTGTGTAGTTAAACATGGAGAGCGGCAATAATAAACGTAAGAAGTCAAATGTGGCTATGAATGAACTTAGACCTTTTGAATTTGATATGGATATTCCTACTGCTGTTGTTATTGATTCGAGTGATGCTGCATTCTCTAAATCTAAATCGTATAATAATTATAAATCAAAGCAAAATGTAATTGATGACGAGGAAGAGGGCTATGATAGTGACGAAAACCATAAACAAGTTAATCAAAACAATGAAAAAGGTTCACATAGTAAAATCAAATCAAGTGGTACAGATCTTATCAAAACAAAATCAAGTAATTCTCTTCTACAAAATCCATCAGCTATGAATTTAATGCAAGAACATAATAAACTACAAATTAAAAAATGGCCAAATAAATTGAGAGAAAACGTGAAACAAAGCTTTTCACTACCAATTAATGAAGCGAAAGGAAAATTACTATTAGATAGTTATTTATGGCCTCCTGGTTTGCAATTATCAATTTTTAAATGTTGCAAAAAAATAGCAATACGATTTTTTATAGTTGATGATTCAGGTTATTAAATACATAATTAAAATATTATTTTGCGATTTCTTACCTAAGCCTTTAATTTATTGTTAGGGTCAATGAATATAAATGATGGTAAGAAACTTGTTTCTGGTGGCACTGACGGGAAGTAAGTTAATGATATATTATTTCTGTCACAATTTGTTTTTTTTTAACTATTCTGAATCTTCGAGTCAAATATGTGCTGTATTATGACTTTATTATATATTATTATGACTTAAAATATTTATTGGTAAGTGATATCTTTTGCTGCAACTGATTGTAAGTATTATTTTCTTCAGAATTATAAAATGTACACGTTGGTCTGAATTATCAGAATCGATGATGTTTTTGGCATCTTTATCAGAAGCTTTGAATGTGCCGAGTGAGTTTCGTTTGCTTAATGGTGCTGATCCTGTGATGGTAGGGCTCTCTGATGATAATGGAGAAAGTATGGAATTTCTTCGTGATGTAATGAGTGAAAGTCCAGCTGGTCCGACACCTTTATGCCAACACATTGAAAGTGTTGCCAATGAAATATCATTGGTAGCAGATAAATTAAGAGCGAAAGGACAAAAAGCAGCTGTGATTATATCTACTGATGGTGAATCTACAGATGGTGATGTTGCAAATGCTCTTCGACCACTTATAAATGTACGTACTTGAAAACATGATATTATAACTTATATTATCAAAAGTTATGACTACAATGATCGTCTTAATTATTGTTGAATTGATTTTAGTTACCAGTTCTTGTTGTTATTCGGCTTTGTACTGATGAGAAATCAGTAGTTGATTATTGGAATAATATTGATAATCAACTGGAGTTGGATATAGATGTGATTGATGATCACTTAGGTGATGCGAAGCAAGTTGCAGCTGTGAATGGATGGTTAACATATGGGGAACCGATCCACAGGATGAGAGAGTTTGGAGCATCGATGAAAGAAATGGATATTATTGATGAGAGCACGTTGAGTAGTGAGCAAATGAGAATTATATGTGGTTTTCTGTAAGTTTTTTACAGTATTGTAACAGTAATGATAATTGTTTTATAATTGCTAGTATTTCCTCGATTTTTTGTATATAATGTAATAATGGTATATTACCATAATATTTATAATTATTTTTTAGATTCAAAATGATACTTACTATATTTTACAAACAGCTTTATTGTTTCGTTTATATATTATTCATTGAAACCACATTTTAATGTTCATATTCTTATTATGATTATTGTTACGATTATTATTGAATTCTGAACAAAATACAGATAATCTCTCTTATAGAAGTAATTATTATTATTTTTATTATTATTATTATCTATATATAATAATTATTTTTTATTTAGATTTCTTGGAGGAAATCCAAAAGATTTACCAATTCCTGCTGTTGATTGGAAAAGTTTTGTAAATAAAGTGAAAACATTAAACAAAAATCAATCTAAAATATTTTGTCCAATTCATAATTGTATGATGCCATGGATAAATATTGCAAAACTGAATCATATTTATTCTGCAGAATGTAACAGACATGATGCTGGAAATGCATCTAGTTGTGTTATATCTTGATTAAACATCAATATATTTTTATGATAGGATTCTGTGAAAAAACAATTATTGCACTTGAAAGTTCATTTATTGCAAATAATTATGATAATATTTGTTGTGTTTCTTTTATTCATGTTTGGTATTATCAGATACAAAAAAGATATTTTCTGTGAAAATATGAAAAATTATTTCTGAATTATCAAATATCGTTGTTATTGTATAGTATGTTAATGCAATTTTATGATGATAAGCATTTATTTGTTGATTTTATTTATGATGTATATAATTTGAATTATAGCTTATGATTCATCCTTTATAATACAAATCAAGTTATATTAATTGGATTTATAATCGATTTATTTAATTAACTGAATTAGTTCACCATGAATTTATAATTAATGGACTAAGCAATAATATAAAATTAATTCTGAACAAGTGAAATTATTTGAGTAAAAAAATTGTATTTATTTTAACATTTGAAATGAGTACAAAAAATTTGTACTGTAAATCATTTACTTATATTACAGTATATTATCAATAAATATTTTCATTCAGTTGAATAATGTCTTTGTACCAGCAACACTGTTTTCAATTATACTATTTGGTTATTTGAACCAAACCAATTCTTTTTTGGAAGCATTTCTTAATTTGTTCGCTTTATATGCCATCAACTTCAACTCTTTCTTTTTATCTGCTGCAGTTTTTTTGTTCGACGTAAAATATCGAAGCTCATTTCCTTCATTTTGTATTTCTTCGTTGCTTTCATCCTGTTCATTTTCCTCGTCATCTGAAGATTGGTTATCATTTGTACTTTTATTTACTATGTTTGTATCCTCGCTACCTTCCCGTTTTACAAATAAGGATTTCAAACTTTTTATGCTTTTTCCGTCTTTCGCATTTATTGATTTTTGTAGAGACAATGCTAGTATTTCTTGCCTTTTACGTTGTATTGGGACACTCAAAGTTGAACGTAATTGAGATCTATTCTTTCTTTTAGATTTAGATCTAATACCTTTGGCCATTACAACTAATATTCTCTTGATATACTGTATTGTTGTAAACTGAAGTGGAAATATTGAATGATCCCATAAAAATGAATGGAGTTAAATAAATTATTGAACGAGAGATTATTACGAAACGGTTGACCCCCCGTAAAATTTGAAAAAAACACTGCACTGGTATACATTTTGTAATAAGTAATAAGTTATTGATTATACAGAAACTATCATCACAACTACAGTATAATTCTGCATATTGTGTGGTATAAATTATAAATTAGAATATCATATTAATTAAAAAAAATAGCTTATTAGATGTTTAATAAAATTCTATTTTTGCTTGCAATTTCAACAATTCATTCTTTCCAAACATCAATATTGAAAAGATCCCAAACTGTTGCAAGAAAAATGTCTGAAATCGATATTAAAGATAAAGATGAGAAGAACTCAGTAACATGGACTGCGGCAGTAAAATCGTCGGTTCGTGTGACAGAATTGAAAAGAACAACTGAGGAATACATGGCATTACCTGCATCACAGTATTCTGTTTTATCAGCTAAACAAATAGAAAGATTAAGTGATTGTGATTTCAAATGCTCGCTTGGAACATTAAACTTTTTCGGAACAAAGATTGCACCAGTGCTTTATGTAACAGTAAATGTGGTACCAGAAGAAGCTAGATCAGAAATCATCGTAACTCGAGCAGAAACAGTTGGTTCAGAAATTGCTGATATTGTGAATGGAACTTTTTCAATCAGTGCAGTGAATCTTGTAAGTGCAGAAAAAGATGATAAAGGTCGAAAAATCTTAGTAAGTGACACGAAACTTAAGATAGATGCAATTGTACCAAAAACTAAAGTATCTGTTCCAATTGGATTGGTGAGATCGACAGGAAATTTTATAATGCAATCTTCATTAAATATAATTGTTCCTACCTTCGTAAGAATTCTAGCTGCAGATTACAAACGATGGAGTGCTGGTGATAATTCACGAAGTGCAGTTGAAAATGCAACGTTAGATTTTAATTAATTCTTTTTCTGGATTTTTTGACTTAACAATATGAAATATTTGTTAATAGTTCAGTATTTTCTAAGCTTCCATTCTGGCCTTATATAACCATATAGAAAATTGAAACTCTATAATTAACACATTAACTTTTGTAATATTATATATTTTAATTGTTCAATTCATATTTGTTGATGATTAACATTAAGTGAGCTCAAATATAATTAAATTGCAATCTTTATCAATTGTTTGCGTATAGTATTATTGGAAATCAAAGCCACTGTCCAAAGCCCCGTTAGTGTCATCGATACGACAGCAGAAGCGAATTTCTGTGCATCATAAGCTAAAGCTGAAGTTCCTAGACCGTGAGCACTTGAACCAACCGCTAGACCAACTGATAATGGATCATCTACACCAATACTTTTCAAATAGGATTCACCGAAACTAGCACCAAAAATACCTGTTAAAACAACCAGAAATGCAGCCAAAGATGGATCTGCACCTGTGATCGCTGCTCCGGATAATGCTAATGGTGAAGTAATACAGCGAGTTAACGTCGACAAAGCGACTTCTCTTTGGTACAAACCAGCAAGTTTTGCTAAAAATGCTGAACTATATAAACCAAATATTGACGAAAAAGCTGTTGTAGCGATCATCACTGACGCACTTTTACGAAGCATATCGCGATATTGAAATAATTGTAATCCAAAACAAATAATGGATGGTCCTAATAGAGAAGATATGATATCACCAGAACCAAACCCGTTACCATAATATTTCGATAAGGATGTAACGAATTTTTCTCCATAAGTTAGTCCGAAGAAATACAAAAGTGATGTAGTAGATGCCGCACATAATATCAATGGGTGTATAACTTTCTTTAATGAAGGAGGAGCTCTATTCCCTACAATAAAGCTTGATATTGTAGCTGTAATGCCGAATCCACGTTGAGCAATAGAGCGAATACTTTGATGAGGTGATACTATTGAAATAATCCACCATAGCAAACTAGCTATAGCAGGATATTTGAGTGGAGGAAGATTAGGAACACCTGCAGCAGCTACTATTTTACTATTGGAAGAGGAATCAGAAATTGGAAATAATTTATTAAACCATTTACTAAATAAACCAGAAGCAGTCAATGATCCAATTAATCCAGAAACTACAAGCATCAATAACTTAGCCTCAAAACCTTTGACAAGATGGAGCTTCAACGGAAGTATTACGAGAGGTGGTACAAAGAATAATGCCAACCAGCACTTGATGAAACTGACGGAAAAAGACAAAAGATAAAATAATTTGTCAGTAAATTCCGGTAAAATACTTGAAATTGTTGACATAATTCCAAATAATCCAACCATACCTGCCAGAGAAGAAGGAAACGCAATCGAAGCATCCTTAAATAATTTTGCTAAGACTTTATCAGCGGAAATAAGCAACATAATTCCAAGCATAGTTGATTGAATTGGATTGTTTGGTTTGATAAGAGATGAAGGATTCCAACGGTTGGAATTTGTTTTGCTTACAACAACAGAACTGCTATTGTCACCATTATTATTATTTTTATCATTCGATTTATCATCTACTTTATTTTTATTCGTTTTAACAGTTGACAAAACCTTCAAAACCTCCGATTTAACTTCACTTTGAGATTTGCAGCCGTCAATACAAACCATCTTATCTGCATATGATGATTTCACATTATCAATATGTGATTGAAATTCTTTAAACCGAACTATGATTTTTTCTGCAGTGTCATCACTGCGTTGAATTAATCGGGACGCGATTTCATCATTTTCTGGAGGATTGAATTTCAAATGATATATTTTCCCTGTTACAGGATCAGTGCGACGACCAGTTACTCGCTCTACCAACACATCTTCCTTAACATCTAATAATAAGAAGCAATCAGGTATCATACCAGCATTAGTTAAGGCGGCAGCTTGAGATTCCGTTCGTGGAAAACCATCCAATAACCAACCCCTAGTTTGACAATCCTCCTGCTTCAGACGATCGCAGATCACACCAGTAATTAACTCATCAGGAACCAATTTACCAGAATCCATATATTCTTTAGCTTTCTTCCCTAACTCAGTTCCTTCCTTCACAGCAGCACGAAGGATATCACCAGTTGATAAATGAACCAAGTTAAACTCTTTTGTTATAACTTCGCATTGTGTACCTTTACCAGCTGCTGGAGCACCAGCAATAATTACTTTCATTGCTTGAGAAATGTCTGCTGATTCTAACTTATTAATAGTATTCTTGGATTTTACAGCTTTTAAATTTGACAAAACATTGTTTGTAACCTCAGCTTGTGGTGTACATCCATCGATACAAACCATCTTATCTGCATATGATGATTTCACATTATCAATATGTGATTGAAATTCTTTAAACCGAACTATGATTTTTTCTGCAGTGTCATCACTGCGTTGAATTAATCGGGACGCGATTTCATCATTTTCTGGAGGATTGAATTTCAAATGATATATTTTCCCTGTTACAGGATCAGTGCGACGACCAGTTACTCGCTCTACCAACACATCTTCCTTAACATCTAATAATAAGAAGCAATCAGGTATCATACCAGCATTAGTTAAGGCGGCAGCTTGAGATTCCGTTCGTGGAAAACCATCCAATAACCAACCCCTAGTTTGACAATCCTCCTGCTTCAGACGATCGCAGATCACACCAGTAATTAACTCATCAGGAACCAATTTACCAGAATCCATATATTCTTTAGCTTTCTTCCCTAACTCAGTTCCTTCCTTCACAGCAGCACGAAGGATATCACCAGTTGATAAATGAACCAAGTTAAACTCTTTTGTTATAACTTCGCATTGTGTACCTTTACCAGCTGCTGGAGCACCAGCAATAATTACTTTCATTGGAGAAGTTGAAAAATCTCCATCAATATTATTTCCAAATAAACAGATAATCTTATTTGCAGTACGAATTGAAGTATGTGGCCGTATGGTTGGCTTCAATTGTTCCAAAGAATTATAATTTATACGTTTTTCAAATTTAAGTCCATATTGACCGTGAGAAAGATTCAATTGACTGAATGATGCAGGTGAAATAATGGAAGATGATCCAGGTGAGTATTTAAAGCAGTTTATATATAGGTGCAAATTACTTATCAGTATACAGTAGATAATCGTAAGACTCCATACAGCCATCATTAATCTTCCCTTTAGCAGATATTTACTGTAGCTCAAGAAATTATCTTACACAACTAGTTGTCAAGGTCAAGATGTTTGACAATACAAATTCATATTCTTTTTTCCAAGTTCCGAAACATTGCATTGTTGGTTGAACTTGCAATAATGAAAAACTAATAAATTAATGAACGCTTTAGTGATACAAGAAGCGCAAATAAAACTTGATCAAAATATTTATAATAGGAGATTGCTTATTAACAATATTAAATTACTTATATAATAATAAATAAATAAATAAATAAATTAATTAATTAATAACATCGGTTTCGTGAAAAGAAAAAATAAATAATTTTTGTAAATAAAATAAATAAGTCAAACAAACCAGGAGCGAAAGTCAATCCATACTAGTGATTTCAAATTAATTTATAGTATCAATGTCAAAAAAGATTGAATTTCAAGTTATTGATGATAAACTTTTGATTGAAGGAATATTGGATGAAAAATTAATTAATGGTGAGAACAATGACTCTAACCGTTTGACAAGTGAATATAATTTGGTAGAATTAGCACCCAAAGTTGAGAAGATATCTCTTTCGTACAAAAAGATTGGTCGAATAGAGAATTTGGTTGGGTTTGATAAGCTAATAAAACTTTGTTTAGACAACAATTATCTTTCTGAAATTGGTAATCTGGGACATCTAGTTAACCTCAAATGGTTAGATTTATCATTTAATAGAATTTCTAAAATACAAGGACTAGATTCATTGGTTAGTTTAGAAGATTTGAGCTTGTATAGTAACCTCATTTCAGTGGTTGAAGGACTAGACAAATGTAATAATTTACAATGCTTATCTCTGGGAAATAATAAAATCAGCTCTTTAGATCAAGCTACTCAATTACGACAAATTCGTTCTATGCGTATGCTTACGTTGAGTGATAATCCTATTTGTAAAGAAGCTGAGTATAGGATGTATATTTTGGCATACGTAGATAGTATTAAATATTTAGACTACGCCTTAATTGATCCAAATGAAAGAGCACTTGCTAAAGAGCAATATCATGATGAACTTATTGATC
This sequence comes from Epipyxis sp. PR26KG, assembly GCA_015144975.1. Classification (NCBI taxonomy): domain Eukaryota; class Chrysophyceae; order Chromulinales; family Dinobryaceae; genus Epipyxis; species Epipyxis sp. PR26KG. The sequence goes on along the minus strand of VKHH01006833.1, from coordinate 2,959 downwards.
TTGATGAAAAAGAAGCAGTTATATCAGAGAAGGCTGCGAGAGATATTGCTATGGAACAGCATTTGAAAAAACTCGATGAAGCTTGCATTTTATTTGCTCATACTTTATTTGATGATTTATTCGCTGAAGATGCTGATGTTGAAAAGCTACGTCATATGAATGGCGTCAAAGATTACATTGAACAATTTAGATCAAGTTTTACAAAGTTAGCTGATGAGTATATTCATAATTCATTAGAACGTCATGATCGAAAAAGAAAAGAAATCAGTGAATTTGAAAAAGCTGTGAAAAATGTTCGTTCTAGAGATGATCTAGATAGTACTCAAATGATTGAAGGGTTGAATAAATCTATTAAATTAGCTGCTGAACCAATAACTGCAGCGAATTCAACATTAAGTTCATCAGATTGTCAACGAATGGTCAAAGCTCTTCAAGAAGAATTAGATAAGGTTAATGAACTGATGAATATTGTCAAAATAATTTTATTATAATGTGCATTATTAAAACTTATTACATGCTGATGAATAATTACATATTATTAAATGATATTAACATTAACTATTGAATTATACTATTATTAAAAAATTTAATAAAATATTATTATAAAATAATATGATAATATAGAATTAATCCATTATTACAGGTTGCAGATGAATTGATGAACATCGAAGTGAGACAAGTAGAAAAATTCGAAGCATTAATTGATGAATTTGAAAATCGATTAAATGATTTAAAAAATGAAGCATTAGAATCTCAGCAATTATTCTTCAGATCTGTTGAGGATTTAGAAGAGAAGTTCTCAAGTAATGTACGTGCTGTAGCAACTGATTTAATCGACCGTTTGGCACGTGAAGAATTACCTGAAGATTATTTAGGTATAACCATTTCTTTTATTTTTAGATATTTTTGATGTGTTTTCATATGATTACAATATCATATATATTTTCATTGCATGAATTTGTTGTTGTTTTATTAATAATTGTGAATATTAATATAATCATAATTTTTGATTTATCATATGATTCCTTTAATATAATATAATACGAAATAGATGATGAAGCAATGAGTCTAGTAGTTGACAAAGATACTTGCATGGGAGTTCTATCAGCATCCCATGATATGCATATTGGAAGAATACTAAAACGAGAAGATGAAGCTCGCGGAGCTGAAACGAAACGGTTCCAAGAGAAAATGGCAAAGTATATGAGTGAAGAAAGTGCGAGGAATCGAGACAGAATATTACAAATTCATGATTTTTGTAAAAGTACAAAACAATCATTACATGCTTTATTATCATTAGATGATGATGAGGGATTTGATGATGATGATCATCCAAACAAATAATAATAATAATACTTATTATTATTATGTTTAAAAAGATCATTAAATATTGTTCAAACTTAACTGCCATAAAATGGAGAAATGTCATAATAATGATAATAATAATATAAACTTATCATTTTGTAATAAAATGAAAATTGTATATGTGTCGTTTCAAATTCACCATAATAATGATGTAGTATGAATGAATGGTAGAATTACATAATATTATATACCAAAGAAAAGCTTATTTTTGTTTAATGGATGAATGAGATAATGTATATTTAAAGAATGATGGTTTTATTTTAATTGTTAATTAATAATCAAATATGTTCAATCTATTTATATAATTCATCCATTCATTATAACTTGAATATTTCAATATAATTATAATCATTAATCTAATAATATGAAACTTAAAACAAATAATAATAATGAACCAAATTATAAAGAAATGTATATATATATTAGATCCCATGTAAATACAGCCACCGCCAAATGTTTACTATATAATGGAATTATCGCACTTACCGTTTTAGGCTACTCGTATTAACCGTTACTTGCTAGATAAATAATAATACCTGTTCAAGATATCATAAATACATATGAGATGTACTCAATCCAACCTAATTTACCTTAGGTCTAAAACAATGTCTAATATGATGTTTTTATCACATTTTAATTAAAATTAACGAAAATCTTATTATAATATTTGTAGTATATCTTTTCGTAACTTAACCTTATTTAACATCCCATTGTTATTATATAAAGGGGAAAATACGAATAGATCCCATTATTATTATTATTTTAAGAAGAAATAATATATTATTATTTATTATTATAGATAATGAAATTCTTTCATTAATTTTGTTGGAATATAAACATGATTATAATAATGAGGACCATTTATTTTATAATAATTATCTTTTATATTTTTTGGACAAAAATATATGTATTCATTCATTTGTTCCATAAATGTGATATTAATAAAATGAAATGAGATACTTCTTTTAGAGCAACAATCATACTTTGTTAAAATATTATTATCATATAATGAATACCAATTCTTTTCTTCTACAGGAAGGTCTGGTGGGTCAGGCACGTATAAGAGTTCTATACCAGGTGGGAAAATATGAAATAATTGTCTATTATTTAAATAATATATTGTTATTTATTAATGAGATTCGATTAGTTTTTAATAGGTATGAAGCATATCATAATCTATGTTGTCTATATTCTACTAAAACTCCATTCATTCATTCATAATATATTCATTTATTCATCAAACTATAAATATTATGAACGTAATGAGTTTTCATGTAATGTTATGTATATTATTGTAATTTTATTGTGTTTTGTGTATAAAAAACTCTTGAAATTCATATCATTTGTAGTACGTTTATGAATGATTATTATTATTAAGAATTAAAAAAAATTAAAAATGTCAAATGATTTTGCATAATTGATGAGGAAATACAGTAATAAATGGTGTAATAACGATATTGCGAAATAATATAATCAAACATCACAATTTATTATTATTATTATTTTTACTATTTTTCTTATTATTATTATTACTATTATTATTATTATTATTATTATTATTATTATTATTATTATTATTATTATTATTATTATT